>JBBPQW010001002.1:0-11022 GCA_038092695.1 Boletus rubropictus | reverse complement strand
TAAATGCAAGTGAATACAAGAGATGATCCAAAGACAAGCATATTGAATGTTGGCTTCAGTGTTTAGATGGACACAAAGACCTCATAAGGATTGCCAAGTACTTTTGAGATAGCCAATTGCATGCTCTGAATGAAAGCGAATCTTGAAAACATGATAGTTGTAGGTGGTATTTTCTTTTGAATCACTATCAGGTCTTTTTGTAATAAGTAATTTTATATCAGAAATATATATATTACTTACTTTTTTTATGGTGTTTGACACCAATCATGAAGAGAATATACAGTATCAGCAAAAATCCACTCATTTGATCCAAGTAAAACTTCATGCTTCTTATAGATATGTGTTTTAGAAAAGGCTATGGAATCATGTTGACTTCCAGGAAGCCCCACAGAATAGTCCACAATATGAAGATCAGGAGTGAATAAAATCTAGAAATATATATAATACTTTATCTTTCAATAAATAAACCAACATACCTGGACATTTAGAAAGTAATTGGATTTTCTGTCATAGAAAGTATTTCCAAAATGGCCAGGATGGGAGTATAGAGGAACCAAAGTTTCATCTACCATCACCCAACCATTTCTCCAAGCTGGACAAGAGTTATCCTGAACCCACTGCTTAGCTTGCTCTTTTTTCTCTGCTAATAGCCAATAAAGTGCAGCTCTTCAAAAGACTGGGCAACAAATCACTATCATAACACAATTAGTCACAAGCTGGACAATCCCATAGCCAATCCCAGCCCACAATGCTACCATGGTTGTGCTAATTGCATTACCATAGTGCCCAAAGTAATAAAGAGCAATAGCAAGCTGGGCAGCAACATATAGTTTCTATGGGAGATTAGACTCATTCTCAAAGATGGGATCAACTTGCAAGGCAGCCAGAAGTACATCAAAGCACTCTGAAGTTATCCAAACATGTGCCCAAAATATATCTGGATGTTCATGCTTCCATACTGTGAGTGTCAGAACCACAGAAATTCCTGGTTCTTGACTGCCTCAATACTTCCTACATCCGAGTTATGCATCGTAGCTTCCTTACGGTCGCTACTCCTATTCCTACACATATGCTATAGCAGAGCCTAGACATAGAGGTCTATTCCTCATTCCTAGTCGCTCTTGCTTCTTTATCCTAAGCGATGCCTAGATGCACTCGCTACTCAAGTTCCCTAGTTGCATTAGCTTCTATGCATAACTTCTGCTAGACGCGCTCATACCTTGAGCTTCCTAGTAGTTGTCCATTTCCCTTATCTTATCTTATCGTTATCCTAGATTAGATCCTTTCTAATAGATATCAGCTATTGCCGATACTCTTTATCTTATCAAGAGTACAGCCATCCTAGTTCATTTCACTGTCTCTTATAGTTTATCCGCTTACACGCGTATTCCTTACATTACAGACACTCTAGGCCATTCTAGCCTTTATATCACTAATCATGACGTCACTATGATGTCATTCCATTTCAGGACTTCTTCTTATCTATGACCTCATGCCCATAGACCAGGGCATAGGGCTATTACTCATATTTATACCATATATAGATATACCCACTACCCGATTACTCAGATAGCTGACTCATTACCTAGACCCAGGGTCAAGGGTTGGTATAGGGTTGGTTATAGGGTATGATGTCACACTTAGGGTATAGGGGTATTGTAGAGTATATAGCTAGGTCGCTGATGTATAGTAGAATAGTCTTGAAATCTTCAGCCTAGCTTTATTCTTGACTCCCTGGGATTCGTCCCTTGTAAAGAGGTATGATTTGGTTGCCATGCTCGTTCCTTTTGGTGTGGCCTTGAAGAGGCCCTGACAATTACTTCCGTGCCTCCTCCCCTCTCTGTAGGAATATACTCAGTACACGACGGAGTCGGTGACTGAGGTAGAGATGTGTTGAAACGAATCTTATCTACTTGAATGTTATGTAATACGGCAATGTCCGCGTCCGTTTGACTACAGTATATGAAGAATAACAATATTACAACACTCTCCTCTCATCTCTGTCCTGCCATTCCCACTGTTCCTAGCATCCTCAACATTCCCCAGTACCTCCTCTCCTTTGTTGGCAACACTGTTGCACAACTCACTGTCTCTCACACTTTTTTCCAGGTGTTTCTTGTGCCCTTGCAGCCATCTGTTGCTTGTTTTGGCTCCCTGTTTCTGTTGTCCCTGCCATCTTTCCCCATTGTCACTAGCTGTGTTCTCAATGCCTTGCCATGCTGGAGCTGTACAATATTGTGGACTCTCTAAGTCCACAATTTCTCATACCTACAAGGGACATTGTCATCATTTATCCATATTTACCACTGCTAAACAGGTTAAATGGGTAGAGACAGCCAATGCCTACTGCCTCTCTCAGCTAAAAGGTTAATATTCCCTTTGCCATTCAATGTTCAGTACTCAGCTTTATCACATGACCAGAAATGTCTGCAGCTGAACAAGCTGCTGCTATGCAGATGTTTGCAGATCAAGGCATGGAGGATGATCTTACACCATCATTTGTTCCTCCTGGTGATGAAGCCTTTGCCTTCTCCCATGCAGGTGGAGAGCTTTAGGCATTTGAGGATCTCACTCAGCAGGTAGTGGCTGCCCAGGGATTGTAAGTATATCCATCAACCAATCCATTATTTCACATTGTCTAATTATCACAGTTACTATGAGGACTCATGGATGTGACATGATCATGTTGAGCTTCACACAGAGCATTGGATGGTTCAAATGAACAGACTTGTTGATGTCTATCTTGATTACTGCAGTTGTGACACAGGTGATGGATGGCCAACCCCCAATGAGTCTGAAGCACATTTTGAATCTATTAATGACATTGAGCTTGTCAACTTGTTTGGTATGAATTCCTCTACATCTTTGGAATGTCACTCAATTTATTTAGGACAATGATGTGAAACATTTCAATATCAACATCAACATAGGTATCCCAATGAAGTTTTGATCCATCATGGATACATTGGGTGCTCACCATTGCTTTTTACTGTCGCCATTTCTCTACGCACCCTTTTCATATTTTGCCAAATAAACTGTGTCTGCCCCCACTTTGGTACTCAGGCCTTTTGTAAGCTGCTATGCTACCTTCATGATGTAAGCTCTCATTTTAAGGTGATACTGCAATGCTAATGGATGTATTAAGACTCCATACAGATCCTACCTCAATGCACAACTTACTACCACCTATGATGTATATCTTCAAATTTTGGATTCCGTCAATCATAAACTCAAGAGAGCACTTGGCCAGGATACCAATGATTGGTGCATGCTCCACAGTTGTCCTGCTTATTTTTACAAGCTTGAGGAGAAGCCAGAATTAGAATTTAATTGGCTGGTCTCAATTGATGGCAACAACAGCCTCAAGTGATGGAATCCCAGGACATAGGGAGTTTCACATTGAGCAGACACCTGCCTTCCATATTTGGACTATTGGCTTAGGCCTGAGTTTGTTAATCGCTTCAAGCACAAAGTTTCATCAAATGTAAGTAGTTGTTTATAGATGGAATACTACTTATGATCAATGACAGGCCAGTGACCATAAAGAACCTGATGGCTTACTGCATCATGTGCCAGGTACTGATCCTGGTGTCTCATCATTTATATGTGCTGAGTGCTGGCATAATGCTGGTTCTGAGCAACATAAGAAAATATACTTGATATTCCAAGAGTTCAGCATTTTCATTGCATTGTGTTGGCATCACTTCGTTCTTCTTGCTTGCAATATGGTCAGGAGTGGTAAACTGTATGTTATTATCTCACTATTCCTATTTCCCAACTCATGTAGCTTTCAGTGCTAAATACCCTTTGGCAATTATTAGCAAGCTCCTTTCAGTTTATGGCAAGGGTGGGGGTTGTGCATATGACATTGGCTGTGCATTCAACACTACCCTGAAAAATAGCTTCTTGGGTTCTCAAGGAAGGGAGCTAGAGCTTCATATGATGGTTGGAGCTTTCCATGGGCATGCTCACAATCACATGTGTCAGCTTGACTGGCATTTGCTGTTACACTTGGACTGGGTAGGTACGAGCGTAGACTTGACTAGCTCAATCCATGTATCGTTCTAAGTGCGTCGACGCAGCTTAACCCCCAACTGCAATGGAGGATTTGGGATAGGGACTATGTCGAAGGATCCGAGGGATTGGTCATGAGGATTTAGCAGTATATCCAAGTAGATCTAGTCTAAGGAGTACTGTGTACAGGGTGAGGTTTATATACCAGTATAAACTGAGCATGGACCAAGTTTGTAAAAGGAAAAATAAGAGATTGTACGACTTGAGAGTGAATGGCCATTGGCCAAAGATAAATGATAGGAGGGGGAATGGCCATTGGCCGAAAGGAGTCGTACGATATAAAAGATAAGAGATAAGAGATAAGAGAAAGCCCATAACTGAGGAATCGGCCGAGCAAGAAGTCCGAAGGTTAGCACGTGCCCATGGGAACGGCTAAGTGGTTATACAGTTCGCGTAGAGCGAGAAATAAAGGAAAGAAAAGAATGAATCATAACATTACCCTCCGTTTAGACAAAAGGTTACCCAACCTTTCTTATTACAAATCGATAAATCCGCTAGTGGGAGAACCAGTGATGTTGGCGTAACCAACATCATCAATGACGTTGTCTCCATAGTTCAATTCTTCTGATGTGGGAGTGTGAGGTCGATAGTAGGGGGATCGATGGCGACGGAAAGAACTGGAAGATTGGGATGAGGAGCCTGACGAAGGCTGATGACGATGGAGGGGACAAGCAGCTTGAATATGACCTGGTTGGAAGCAAAGGCAGAAGGGGCATTGATATAAAGAGCAGTTCACCCTAATATGGCCTAATCACTGACAGACAAAGCACGTGTCTGGAAAGTGAGGGTCTGATGGGGGTAGTGGGGCGAGGGCTATGGCTCGTTGCTGATCTTCTTCGGTTACTTGTTGTTTTAAAAGGTCAAGGGTGCATGCCTCATCTTCTGTAAGGACTGGTGTGATAGTGTCGTCTGGGGTAAATCTTCTGTGTGGGATGGGGATGGAGGCGGTTGGCGAGGGAGAGGGATCGCGTCGAGGAGGTAGCAGGATTGGATCAGGAGAACGAACTCTATTGAAGGGAGGACTGTTATGGGCATGTTGTTGGGAGAGGTCATCCAAGACATCGTCCATGTGAAGTTGGTCCATTCCGATCAGTAGCTGATCCTCGAGTTCCTCGTTGGCATGTCTTCCCATCTGGGCTGCCATTCTACACGTCTTTATGAGTTCTTCCTGTAGGTCATTGCGTGGTCTGGGTAAGCGGACGAGGATATGGTCCAATGTGAGGGCGATGCATCGGTTCGCTAGAAAACATCTATAGAAAACGTCTAAAGGTGAATTGGTATCAAGTGAGTGAGAAAGAGAAACTGCATAAGAGGGGTCGAGGGACGGTCATAGCTCTGAGGTTCCCCTCAGACAAGGGGTTCTTGAGGCGGCGGGCATATTGATGTTCGAGGCAGGTGTTCATGGTGTTTTGGTTCAAGAGTGGATTCTAAGGAAACGACTATGGATGAGCCTTTTTATAGGCTTTTAGCAATCTGGAAGCGTTATCTAAGGAACTTTCTGGTTTCCATGAGTTATCAGCCAACGGGTATCCTTTCCACTTGATTAGGAATTTCTGTCAGGTCGGGGATCCTTTGTGACTAAGGATTGCTTCTATTTCGTACTCCTCTTCTCCAGCGATAAGGTCAGGTGGTGGTCATTTGAAATTTGGACCATGTATGTTGTTCTTGCGATAAGGAGATAGGAGGGAGGCGTGAAACACGGGATGGATCTTCCATGTTTCAGGGAGTCGAAGTCGGTAGGTGATTGGAGATAGAACCTTAGTTATCATAAAGGGTCCTTCTTGTTTCGCAGCGAACTTCGGGTTTTCTATGTGGTGCTTCAGGTTGCATGCTTCTAGCCAAACTTTATCCCCTTTGGCGAAGGGAGTGAATGAGTGTTGGTTTCTTCGTTTCATCGTCATCTGAGCAAGTTCGTGAGCGGTGAGGGCTTCATCTCGAGCTGCGGAAAGTCGTTTCAAGTGGTTTTCTACCATGGGTAGGTTCGTGTTGGAGATGACCATGGGAAGTGATCAGGGTTCATATCCCATCATCAGGAAGAACGGAGATTGTCCGGTTGTGGAGTGAGGTCGGTGGTTATGTGTGAATTCTGCCATGGGGATCTTCTCAGCCCACGAGGTAGGGTTTGATCTGCAGTAAATCCGTAGGTATGTTTCAATCTCCTGGTTGACTCGTTCCGTCTCTCCATCTGTCTGGGGATAGTATGCCATGGATAAGGCGAGGTCATATCCGAGAAGTCATCCTAGTTCTTTTGCGAAGGTGGAGGTGAACTGTGGGCCTCGGTTGGAGATGATCTTATCATAAAGGCCGAAATGAGTGTAGACCTTTTCATAAAACAGTGTGGCAATGCCAGCTGAGTCTATCGTCTTCTTTGTAGGGCAAAGGATTACCCCCTTCGTAAGCCCATGGTTTACCATGACCAGAAGTGAGTTGAAGTCGTCGGAGTGGGGGAGGTTGGTTATCAAGTCACATGACACCTGTTGAAAGGGTCGTGACGTGTGAGAGGGGATTGGGATCAGGGGAGCCGTGGTAGGATGGGTGTTGGCTTTGTTCTGCTGGCAAGTTGCGCAGCCTTCTACATATTTCCGAATAAAGGCAGCTAAGCCAGGCCACCAATATTCTCGTGCGACGAGTTGTCGTGTTTTCAAATAGCTGGGGTGTCCGGCAGCATCGTGGTTGTGATTCTGTGAAACAACGGCATGTCAGTGGTCAGGGGGAATGTAGACGCAGTTCTGATATGTGAGGATACCAGCGTCATATTTCCAATCAGAGAGTCGGTCACAAAGGAAAGAAGGAACACCTTCCATTCATTGTAGGGTGGTGAGGACAGTGGGGTCATCAGCTGTGGAGAGGCGGATCTTGTCCCATAATGCCATGTCAATGAGGTTTACAAAGACCAACTGAGGGAGGAGAGTCGTAGCTGTGTTGTTGTTGTTGTTCGGGGGTATCAGGTCAGGTCGTCTAAAAAGAGCGTCAGGGCCGGATAAGAGTTTTCCGGGTACATGCGTCATTAAGAAATCATAGTCGGCGAGGTCTAATAACCATCTCGCCTGTCGTTGGTTCAGGTTCTGGGGTTTTCTGAAGTATGTCAGATTTTTATGGTCAGTGAAAATTGTCACCCTATGTGGCGTTCCTTGAAGGTAATGGCGCCAAGTCTTCAGTGCTTGTATGACGGCAAGCAATTCTCTGTCAAATATATCATAATTTCGTTCGGCAGAAGTGAAGGTCTGGGAGATATAGGCACAGGGGTGCCATTCTCCATTGGAGTCGGTCTGCAATAATATTCCTCCAGTGGCGTACTTGGAGGCGTCAGTCGCGATAGTGAATGGTCATTCGAGGTTCAGCATAGCCAGAACTGGTTCTTTTGTAAAGATTGTTTTCAGCCGTTTAAAGGCTTTTTCTTGTCATGACCCCCATTCACAGGGGTGATTCTTCTTCATCAAGTCAAGGAGGGGTCTGGTGATGTCGGAGTAATGAGGGACAAATCATCTATAGGAGTTAGCGAATCCTAAGAAAGATCGAATGTCTTTGACTTTCGTTGGGATCGGCCAGTTTTCAATCCCTTTTACCTTGACTGGGTCCATGGCGACGTGTCCTTGCTTGATAATCATGCCGAGATATTCAACTTCAGAGCAGTTGAAGTGGCATTTCTCAAGCTTAAGGCAGAGGTCAAGTTCTTTCATGCATGCTAGGACGCGTCGTGTTTGTTCCTCATGTGTCTTCATGTCTCCTGAGAAGATTAGCAGGTTGTCCATATAAATCACTAGCCATCCTTCCGCTATCATATCTCTGAAGGAGTCATTCATGAATCTCTGAAACGTGGGGGGTGAGTTTGAAAGACCAAAGAACATTACATTTGGCTCATAAAGCCCCTTATGAGTAATAAAAGTGGCTTTCCATTGGTCTCCATCCTTGATTCTGATGTTGTTATAGCCCCATCGTACGTTGAACTTTGTGTAGACGTTAGCATCCTTTAGTTTATCAATGAGGTCAGAGATTAGCGGGAGGGGGTAGGCGTCTTTGATCATGTGTTCGTTGATGTATCTATAGTCCTGGCAGGGTCGTAAACTGCCATCTTTCTTTTTGACAAAAAAGAATGGTGAGGCCTGAGGGGATTTCGAAGGCTGTATCTTTCCGGTTCGAAGGTTTTCTTCAATAAAGGCCTCTGTGGCCTGTCATTCATCTGGGGATAGCGGATATACTTTTGCTACCTTTGGGACAAAAGAGTCATCCAGGTTAATCGGGTGGTCGTAGGGTCGTGAAGGAGGGATGTGGTCGGTAGCTTCTTTTTCAAAAATTGTTCTATACTCCTTGTATTCCTTTGGGAGCATTGGTTTTGGTTTTGTTTTTTTGGCTTCTTCAGCAAGCTTCATGGCTGTTGTATATGCGCGGAGCCATCGCATTTGCCGGGGTCGGGGAAGTTGTTGTACCTTCCAGAGTACCTATCGTTCCCAATCTGCGTGCTTCCTCATCCTTTTAATCATCCGTTCCAGGGTCGTGATGCCACAAAAAAAGCTAAGGACCTTTGTGGTGGGTAAGTCCAAAGATCCGAAACCTTGGTCACCTCGTTCAGTGTCGTTGAGGTCGTCGACTTCGTCGGGGAGTGAGGTGTCAATCTTTTCTAGCACGAGTTGAGCTACTCGATCTCCAGCATCAATCTTCCTTTCAATCTTCCTTTCCGTGGTTGAACAGCAGGACTTTCAGGGGTCCTCTGTAGTCAGGGTTGATCACACCAGCACCTGTTTGAATCATGTGCTTCGAGGCAAGCCCACTTCGTGGGGCAATTTGGCCATAGGTTCCTTCGGGGAGATGTACAGCAATCTTCATATCAATCAATCTCTTGTCGAGTGCAGGGATGGTCATCAGTTCGGCAGCGTACAAGTCATGTCCTGCTGCATGCTTTGATCCTTTCGTGGGGATCTTAGTGTTTGTCGATAGCTTTTTGACTTTAAACTCAGAAGCTTTAACCGAGCGGATGTATTGTCAAGGCTTCTGCTGGAGGGATGATGTCATTTGGTAGAATTCAGGGGAAAGGTCATGGGAGCTGTGAATGTCAAGGATCCCTTTCATCCAGTCGATCATCGGGTTGACCGATCGAAGCCAAGGCATTTCCAATATTGTCGTCTGTTGTCCACAATTCATCACATAGAATTTGGCTTTAGTGATAATGGAGTTGGTTTGGAAGTAGAGTGTCATCTGGTACTGGATGTCTCCGTGTCTGTTCTTGGAGGAGTTGATGTTCTGTACTTTCAGTGGGTGAGACAGTTTCTTGATTGGGAGTCGGTGTCATTTCGCGAAGCTCCAATCTAAGCAGGAGATCTCTGCTCCACAGTCAATGAGGGCTTTGGTTTCAATGTCTTTTTCGCTCTTTCCTGTAGCCATAAACTGGATGGGAACTCATAATCCATGTTTATTTCGATCGGCTATTAATACAGGGGAGCAAGAAAGTCGGGGAGGTACTTGTGTTGATGAAGTCCTCCCATCTAAAAACCTTTGTTCTTCTTCGTAGAGATGCAGGCCATTTGTACAGCCTCTTTGTCGTCGCTTTCTTCAGCGTCCGCTCCATCTCCAGAGTCCAAGGACTCTTCTTTCTTCTCAACTTGCCTCGCAGCTTTTACTGAATCCTTCTTCTTCTTCTGAGTTGAAGGGCAAGTCTTGTTCTTCTTCTGAGTTGAAGGGCAAGTCTTGTTCTTCTTCTGTTTGGGGCAATCCCTGAATAGGTGCCCTTGTTCATGGCAGGCAAAACATCTGCCGGTTCAGATGTGTTTGTCTCGTTCTTTTTGCGAGAGTTTGATGCGGTCGACGTCCATAGCGTTGGGGTCGCGAGTTCATCTGGGGGTGTATGTCGGTGTCGGTCGACCTTTCTGGTTGGTCAAGTTTCAGGCCAAAAAGGCCGTCAATCATTCATAGGCAGCTTGAAAGTAAAGTGCCTTCTCAAACCACTCATTGATGTAAGTGGGAGGGGTGTCCATTCCAAGGATTCTGTGCACAAGTGCAGGTTTCAATCCTCTAGAAAAGAATTCGATCAGTGCAGCATCCTGGGTGATTTTACTCCTAGCTGCGTATGTTCTGAAGTTCGCGATGTATTCGTTGAGGGACATCGGCTTCTTGTCGTTCATGGTGAGCATCACCATCTTGGCTATGGCTTCTGCCTGGGTATCGGCACATTCAAAGGAGGCTTTGAACTCTCCTTCGAACTGGCGGAATGTCCCGAAGGACGGGGTTGTCTTGCTAAGGCAGTCTGCTTGGTATCGGGTGGCCCATTGGAGAGCGACACCTTCCTTCATATAAGAGAGAGCATATGCTACCCTCTTGTTGTCGTCGTCATAAAGCTCCTTATTGATCAAGAGGTAAGCTTTGATGGATAGGATGAAGGACTCGGCTTTTTCGTAAGATCCATTGTAAGCCTCAGGTGCTCCAATCTTGAGTTCAGTGGGTTTCATTGTCAACATCTTAGTTGAGGTTCTGATTGCAGTGGCTTTGGGGCTTGGTCCTGCGGTTCATTTGGGGGGCTGTGAGAGTTTCTTTGTTGGCTCTGCAGGTTGTTCTGCTGCAGCTTGGAGTTTTTCCTCCAAGGGTCGTGTCAGTGGCCAGGGTTTTTCCTCTGGTATCGTTCGTCCGTGTTCTGGTTCGGAGTCTGAGGTGTTGGGGATAAGAGGGTCAGGGTGTTGGAGTTCAAGTGGGGATATGCATAGGGGTTTCTTGCCCTTAGGCGTGGACTCGGGGTTCTTCGAGGACGAAATCTTTCAGTGGGTAATCTGGTCAGCAACAATGGCTGCCAGTAAAAAAGAGACTAGATCTTTTGTTACGCTTGGACCGGGTAGGTACGAGCGTAGACTTGACTAGCTCAATCCACATATCGTTCTAAGTGTGTCGACGCAGCTTAACCCCCAACTGCAATGGAGGATTTGGGATAGGGACTATGTCGAAGGATCCGAGGGATTGGTCACG
>JBBPQW010001001.1:0-11030 GCA_038092695.1 Boletus rubropictus | reverse complement strand
TAAAACGTACCTTTGGGTGCAATCAGCCATGATCGCATGCAAATGGTGGCATGATCAGGTGGTGGCATGGTTGGGCAGTGGTGCAGTTGGGCAGTGGCATAGTCAGGTGGTAGGATAGGTGCACGGAAATAAGCTAATCAGTAAAAGTAATAGAAATATAGCATAAAATGTACCTTTAGATATGCGATCAGCTGCAATTGCACACAAATGGCAGCATTGTTGGGTGGTTGCGTGATGGAAGTCAGTATCAGCTATCACAAAATTTTATTACTGACCTGTGGTGAGAGCCATCATCTGATGGCTGCATAATTCATGCTTTGCATTATTGTTGCTGTTAAGAAGGCAAGCAGAAGGTTTGACTGCTCTGCAAGCCCAGATTGGCTGGATCGGCCCCTCATCATCACTGGACATTGGTGGTATGGTGCAAAAATGAGAGTGCATGTGTGACACTGGTAGAGTCTCATGGCTCTCACTGGCAGCATGGACCCCATTATGTAATATAGGCCCTGGCCTGAGCCCTGGGCTCGGGCCTGACCAATCCCAGGCCCTGGCCCTAGGCCCACTCGAGCCCTTCTCAGGGCCTGGCTCAGGCCGGGCCTATATAGGGCCTGAGGCCCAGGCTTTAGGACTCAGGCCCTGGCCCTAACATCACTAAGTGCTTCTGCTGCAAGACATTGCACTACTGGCTTTTGGCACATTGGTGAACACAATTGCTGGCATATCAGCCACTCCTTCTATAATTAGTACATTGGTGAATACAATTGCTGGCACATCAGCCACTTCTTTTACAGTCAGTATATTAGCAAATAAAATTACTGGCACATTGGCCACTTCTTCTATAGTCAGTACATTGGCCAATATAATTATCAGCCCATTAATATCAGCACAAGACCATTTGGTTGGCATATTAGTGAACCCAATTGCTAAACAATCAATACTGGCATATCAACCATCAGTTGGCATATCAGCCAATATCAATGCTGCTTCCATATCATCCCACTTGATTGCTGATATGAACAAGTATGTCTTCCACTCTTATTAGTCTATTGGCCATGCATTTTATCAGTGGAGAATGGCACACTTGGAGAAATCCAAGCCAATGAAAGTCTAATGGATGAAGTGATATGGGGATACAACAATTGTGAGTCTTTATTTCTATTTGATCCATTCTATCCCAACTAACTACTCTTAAATATAGTAGCTTGGTGCATTGTGTGTGAGCAAAGCAATTATATGCAGCAAAATGGGATGAGCCCAAAAGATTTCCAGACAGAGGCTGATGAATAACTATGGGCAGCATACAATGGCTTCAGCACTTGGCTAATGCAGCTTGCATATCAGAGACAAAAGCTGAAGAAAAAAATTGCCAATGTGGAGGCACTTCTGCAACATATTAACCAACTTGATTGAGTTGGGCAGCCACTGTAGGTACATGTATATATCATATTTAGTTGATATTATTGTGATTATTGTACAAAAAAAGAATTACTATCTGTGTTAATGCTCTCACCAATTATGCATTCAAAGTGTAGCATCACCAAATTCTGATCTGGATCTGGATCACATGATAGGTACATAGTCTGCAAATTCCCCATTACCAGTGCCCAGTATATACTGCTCATTACTTTCAAGCTCTTTTCTTTTCCTTCCTTCTTACTGGACCTAGTGTAGGGAATTCATGATTATGTGGTGGTGGAGCTATTCTCTTATGAGTAGATCACTGGTGAGCAATCACCTGTGTGGAATTGGATACCAGAGATTTGGAGTGCCCTAGTTTTGGTGACACCTGGCTTGCACCACTATTCACTCTTTTCCATTTTCAATTTAATCAGCAATTCTGTGGGTGTTGAATTTCAGAGAGCATGTCCTATGCACCATCAACATCTGAGCATGTGTCTTCATCAGTGGTTTCAAGGAGGTCATTCTCCACATCAGGGTATATTACTAGCTATCAGACTGGTGGGTCACCATTAGAGAAATCAATAGTAATATTGATATCACTTATCAATGGGGGATCAGATGTCTTTGCAGAGTCACCATTGGCAATATCAGTGTCAGCATTGGGAATATCAGTATCAGCATCATCATCATCACTGTTAGTTCTGACACTGTAGTCAGCATCAAAATCACTGTTGTATGAGTTGTTGCTGTCACTTTTGGTGTGTGAATTGCTATTGATGTCAGGTTTCTCCTGTTCAATAGCCTCCACCATCTCACTCTTTCAATTCATGATGTGATGTAATTTGAATACATTGGGCAGTTCCCAGTTCTGCTGATCATACAAGTAGTTGAGGATGTGGTTAACCTTGGTCTTTTTCAGCTTAAATTGTTCACACAGTGGCATACTGGTTAGTAAATATTTTCTTTTAAAGAATTCATCAGCCCAGGTGGACATTTCTATCCAGGGCATTGTACACCAGCTATTTCCTGATGTGATGCCTGGGTTTGTATTAGTGCATGTTGTATATATGAGGTACTATTATCCATTCATGGTAGTGTTCAGTGATGAACTCTTGAATAAGGATTTTTTTCTCATCCAGTGTGCTCTCCCTGATTTCAGGGAGATATGGCACTCCATCCCTTGAGTGAATTACCTGTGTTTGACCACATGATTTCTTGCTTGGTTGGCAATTTCTTAGTAGATCTTCCAAGTTTGCATCAGTGTCTTTACTCAATGCTGCCCTGGAGTATTGATCACATGCTGTTTTTCTATTGGTATCATTCCATCCTTAGGCAATCCTTCAAATAATGGCCCATCATCAATTGTATCATTGAAGTTGTGTCTAAAAAATTATTTTAATTGTTAGAACATTTACTGAGGCCTGAATATTCACTTATAAGGTACAGCAATTGTTGGCATTGGAATCTTTCCATTTCACCAAAATAACAACCTAAGTACCACACTATCACCATATTCCTGAGTGAACTGACTTGCATACTTATGCCCTAGCTCATTATCATTATTGAAATTAATAAGCTTAGTGTTTACCAATGATGAATATAACTTACCATGCACATAAATTCTCTGGTAATACTTCTGTATTCCAGGTATGAGCCAGCACATCAGCCTCCTCTCCCTCTTGGGTTGTTTGGTCCTCTAGTATCCTTGTCACAGCATTCTGGTAGTATTGGAAATACTGCCAGAATCCTGGCTCAGCATGCATTTCATTCTTCAACAGTTCTCAAATTTCATTCTTGTGTTGTTTAGTGATAACTCTCCTTACCATTCATGATGTCCCATACTTCTTCAATTCTTTTTTCTTTGCTGCCACCCATGGCTCTTCAACCATGCCCAGTATTCCTATATATATAATCAGTTATATTATTAGCTCATTTAAGAGACTAACTTTTTTCTTTGCCTCCTGTTATGCTTGGACCAGGTAGGTATGAGCGTGAACTTGGATAAGTCCTTATCAGTTCTTCTATATCATTCTAAGTGCAAAGATGCAGCTTAACCTCAAAGAGGATTTGTTGAGAGCTAGTCAAATAATTCAAGGCCTACACTTCTTTTTTTTCTTATCATACTCCTAGACATTATTTCCATTATTTGAGGACTTGCTGTCACAGCCTTTCATGTTAGAGTAAAATCATTCACTATACTGATTACCTAATACACTACCTAGTATATCTTGTAGTCGTTTGAGCTACTGTATCTTGTCCATTATCATAAATAACACTTGTCGCTTCATCACATCTCATCAACCAGTTGTGCCCACAATATATGACTTTTCAACATAATGGACCATACCTTGCATTATCGGGGTATTCATAAATTTGGTAACCACATGATGGGCTATGCGAGCATGCTGTTAACCAACAGGCTACATCTGCAGGTGCTACAAACTCATTTATGTTGACAAAAGGGCTGTGTCACAGGAACTGTGTTTCATTTCTGGAACCTGGAGTAGGTGCTCCAACCCACATATATCCACCACTTTGCTTCACTTTCACTTTACTCAAATCACCCCACATATATCCACATTCCAACTCTCTTCAATTAGTATTCACTGTTGCTATCACTCATCTGAATTATGTTTTTGATTCTCAATGCCACTGTGATGCCACATCTTAACAAGATCAACTATCTCACTTGGCATGTTCGTATGCATGCATTGCTCATACATGCCAATCTCTGGGGCATCATGTCAGGCAATGAGACTACACCTGATCCACAAACAGCCGCTCCTGCTACCATTGAAGCATTCACCTCATGCCAGCTCAAAGCTGCCATGGAGATCACACTATATGTTGAAGACAGCCAAATCATCCATGTCCAAGATAATGATCCCAAAGTCACTTGAAATGCACTCACTGGCATTCATCATGCCCATGGCCTCTCTACTCAGCTTGCAGTGATGCACAAGTTCTCACACATGGAAAAATGTCCTGAGCAGTCCATCACATCATGGATTGGTGATGTGAAGACCCAAGCACATCTTGTGAAGGACATTGGGATCATGCTCCCAGATCTCCTTACCATTGTTGTCCTCACTTCTGGTCTTCCCCCTGAGTACAACTCTATTGTCATTGCCCTCAATACTGTCAAACCTGAGGAGCTTACACTCGAACTCGCCATTTCTCATCTGCTCAATAAAGAAAAGCATCATCTCAGTCATAAACAGCTCAATGATTACAAAGCAGTGCTTATCAAGGGTGACTCTGCAAACTTGGATGCCACTTTCACTGCTCATTCTAGGGCCAACATCACCTGCTTCAAATGTGGAAAGAAGGGCCATTATGCTAAAGACTGTCTGCAGAAAATGGAGCATGCTAATCTTACTGGTGAGGTGGAGCCTGATGCTGCATGGTAATTGTGCAAGTTTGAATTTTCTTACATTCAGGAGGTGCACACATTTTTCCTTTCACAATCCAGGGACTTTTTCATTGTATTTTGTTCACTCGGACTCACTTATGATTTAGGGGGTGTGTTAGAGTAGAATCATTCACTATACTGATTACCTAATACACTACCTAGTATATCTTGTAGTCATTTGAGCTACCATACCTTGTCCATTATCACAAATAACACCTGTCACTTCATCATGCCTCATCAACCAGTTGTGCCTGTGACATATGATTTTTCAACATTTCATTAGTGAGCACTTTTATTTTTCACTACCTTATGTATTATCTTAGCTAATAGACCCTAGTGGGTAGCTCAGTACATATGCAATCTTAAGCATATCCATGACTACAAAGGATTTGTAGAAATGAGAATAGAACAATTTTGGCCCCTTTGCTTTAGAACTCTCCTTCAATATTTAAAGAAACCATTTTACCATTTATTTGTCAACTGCACTGTTTATTCCTTCAATTCCACTGACTGTTTTTCTATTCTCATGACTATACCACACACTTTCACTCAAGCATTCCAATGTCCTGGACTATCATTCTTTATTGTTTTGCTCTGCTATCACCCACTACCAGCCAACTCTACTTTGGTCCAGCTTTCCCCTCAGCCTACTTTTCTCAGACTGGCCCAAGCTCTTGTTGAATAACCCAGTCCTACTCAGTCAGCCCATATACTTTGTCAATCCTTAGGTTTCACCAGAGTCCCTCTTAGGGGTGAACCTATCATTTCCTTCCTTATTTGACAGCTTTGTCCTTGTCCACATAGCTGCCCATTTGTTTTTACACTGCACTGCATCAGAAAAATTTAAAGTGACTAATCAACTTGGAAATATATTTTTGGTGCTTCAAACACTTTCTAAATCATTCAAAGGAAGTTCCAAAACACCTGGAAGGACATGAAGACTGGAGGATAATAAAGTGGTGTTGATTATCAATCCAAAGTTCTACAAGATCACAAATATATCCCAGGAGAAAGAAGGAAAATAGGCCCAAAAGAAAACAATGTGCCTTCTGAAGCCACAAAATCAACTATATATGGATCTCTTGAAGCATGCTGGATATGAAGATATCATAGTGATAAAGGCATTGGTGATGGAGAGGTAAAGATTAAAAAGCAGAGGAACAGAAAATCATTAAAATCCAGAAATGCTAGAAAGCCTCCTATAAGAAGGCAAGAAGTAAGCTTATAGGAGCAGAAAAAGGAGCAAGATACTCTGAAAGGAATGTTAAAAGATAAAGATAACAATAAGGAGACAAAAGAGGATAATGAGAAGGAGGAGGATAAGTGGGATATGTATGGTATAAAGGGGGGAATTCAGATAAAACAGATTGAAATGTATGTCAATCAAATAATAGTTGAGGTTACTATTATTTAGTATGTCATATATACATATTATGGCCATTTAAATCAAGAATACTAGCAATCAATCCAAATTGTGTTTCCTTAATATATACAATGTCCTAAAAGTGTGCTACAATCATCAGAAGTGGTCCTGTATTTTATTTGGTTGACTTGGATTATCATTTCCTAGTTAGCCATATAGACTATGGTCAATTAAATTAGGGATGCATGCAACCACTCCAAATGGTGTTTCCCCAATATATACAATGTCCTAAAAGTGTACTACAATCATTAGGAATGGTCCTGTATTTTATTTGGTTGACTTGGACTATCATCTCCCAGTTAGCCATATAGTGACTTCCTAAATTGAGTCAATGTTTTGAGATTTTGAAGTATTTGCTATGTACCTCAGGAACATGAACAAATAGAGCCAAAGTGTAACTGGGGCCCTAAATGTGCATACCCCTGGCTATATTTCAAAAAAGTATTTATGTAATTTGAATCAGTATCCATGGAGATATAGTCAATTCAATTCAGTGTGTCATTGACTCAATTGTGTAACCACTTATTAGATTTGTCAAAAGTTTGATGGTTGTCATATGTAACCCTTTATTGAAGCATGACTAATGGTTACCATAGTTACCATATCTTAGTAATTACTCCAACTGACACTATTTAAAGGCTGGTTTCATCACTCATGCCTTTCAAATTCACTATGCAACCCATTTCCTCTTTTCAAAAAGAAAATATTCTTTTTTTAGCCTCTAATGGTCATTCTACTTGTCACATTGCCTCCAAACTAGGTGTCAACCAGTCCACTGTTTATAGAATACTCAGGGATCTCCTTTCCAACAGACCTATACCTCTTTCTGGCTATCCTTCCAAGCTTTCAGCCACCTCTCAGCATGCCATAATTACTCAAATCACCACAGGCAAAGCTGCCAATGCTGTCCAGGCTACCCACCATATCAATTCCATCATTCCTAGTCCAGTCTCTTCACAGACAGTGAGAAGAGTCCTCAAAAAACATTTATTCAAGGCTGTAACAAAGAAGAAAAAGTCACTTCTTGCTGCAAGAAACAAGAAGTGTTTAGCCTTTGCCCTAAAGTACCAGGAATAGACTGTTGAAAACTGGAAGAGGGCTATTTGGTCAAATGAGACCAAAATAAACAGGATAGGGTCAGATGGGAAGGAATGGATATGAAAACAGGCAGGTGAGGGCCTTATTAACAGAGAGGTTCAAGGAACAGTGAAATTTGGAGGAGGAACTATCATGATATGGGGATGTATGGATTGGGAAGGTGTTGGGCACCTTGCAGAGGTTGAGGGGAGGATGGATGCTAACCAATATGTGGACATTTTGAAGGACAACTTGCTTCCCAGCTTGGAGGAATCTGAAATTTCTCTGGAGGATATTATCTTTTAGCAGAACAATGATTCCAAACACACCTCCAAAAAGGCCAAGAAATGGATGGAAGACAATGATATCTATGTCCTGGATTGGCCTCCACAATCTCCAGATCTTAATCCTATTGAACATCTCTGGCATCATATCAAAAAGGAACTTGCCAAGTATTCAAGACATGCCAAAGGAGTATGGGAGATTTGGAATAGAGTGGCAGAAGTATGGAACAATATAGATTCAGAGGTATGTTAGAATTTGATTGAAAGCATGCCTAGGAGAATCCAGGCAGTAATCAGGGCCAAAGGAGGTCATACAAAGTACTAGAATTGGCTGATTCTATAGATTTGATACATACTTACAAAATTGAGTCAATAACTTGTTAATTTGAATTTGCCATATCTCCATGACTATTAATCCAAATGACATAATTCTTGTTTTGGTACATAGCCACAAGTATGTATGGCTAGTTATTCACTTACACCTTGGCTCTATTTGTTCATGTTCCTGAGTTATATAACTAATACTCCAAAATCTAAAAATATCGACTCAATTTTGGAAGTCACTGTATAGACTATGGTCAATTAAACCAGGGATATATGCCACCATTCCAAATTGTATTTCCCCAATATATACAATGTCCTAAAAGTGTGTTATAATCATCAGAAATGCTCTTGTATTTTCTTTAGGCAACTTATAACATAGCTCCTCTATCATCCTTATTTTACTTACTATATAACAAATTATTCTGACCACTGTTTCCTTTAAATTTAAAATGGGACATTGCAATGGATCTATAAACATGCTCCAATTTTTATGTGGGCCAAAATGCTGTCAGGTATTTGTAATTATAATTACTCTATCCTCTATATAATCCCTGTTCCTGTTCCCATGGGCATCCACATGGATATTCCTGTTCATCCCAGTGTCCCTATCTATCTCAGCATTCACATGGACATTTGTGTCTCCATCCATCCCAGTATCCATGTGGATGTTCCCATTTTCATTGCCATCCCCTTTTCCATGGGTGTTCATGTAAATGCCCCTGTTTTCCCACAGGTGTTCCCATCTATGTGAACATTCACATCGATGGGGGGTATAGCCATCAACTCATATAGGTAGGGCAAAATCTGGCTGTAAAATGTAGCAAAAATCATATTAAAAGTATAGAGTAATATATATGCTTGAAAGTTATGTAAATACCCTAAAAATGCCCAAATTTTTAATTTAACAAGTTGTGTAATTTCATATATAAAGCATATTTCTCAATAATCTTATTTCAAATTAAATCTGTTAATAAATCTTCATTGATTGTTGTGTAAAACACTGTTAGTAGTTAGCCTGGACTTATACTTGACTCTAATCCAATTACAAAAAATACCATAATTTGATGACAATACTTCATACAACTTTTCAATTGTAAAAGTTGCATGAAATGATGTGATTGATATAATTAAATTCTTATTAAACCCTAACCTTTCTACAAAAAATGGATATAATATTTCAAAAAAAAAAACCTCTGTAAATTCCACAAGCTATAATATTTTATCTATACTATAAGATCAAGTTAGTATGTGAAAAACCATATTTTCCAAAATGAGCTACCTATTCAAAGAATGCTGCAAAATTACTTCCATAACAAGCTTCACTTTTTCTTCTTCATTCTTGGCAGCAAGATATTTGATATAAAGCTTGTTTATTTCCTTAGATATTTGAGAAGATATTCCAGATGCTTTATCCACTGCCAAGGAGAAGGGATTTTCAGATCTGTTTTGGACAAAAATAAAGGAATATTGAAGCAGTAGTATAAGATCTATTCAAAAGGATATAAAGGTTATTAAATCAAATTTTGATTAATTTACCAATGCCATTTTGAAGAACCTCTTTTTGTGTTGTGGCTGTCCTTCTGATCTATAATATATGAGAAAATATTATAATATATTTATATTTATATTTATACATACCATAGATGTTGCATTTATTCTTTGATTGGAATTCTGAAAAACATATGTAATTTAGCAAATATAAAACATAGTTAATAGTTGACTTACTAAATAGGACTGAGGATTGGTAATAACCTAGATAATATTAGATGTCACAAATAAAACTTAAGAATAAAAACTGACTCTCTATTTAAATTGTAAATAAGAATTCTAAAACTATTATACAAATATCTTACCTGCTAAATGTAAATAAAACATAAATATAAGTAGCACAAAAGTATTCCATAATAAAGTAAACTCACATCCTATATAAATATCAATAATAAGTGTATAATTCTAACAATAGCAATATAGTACCTACCAACTGAAAATACCATAATTTAAAATATAATACAATTATAGCAGGTTTGAAAATAAAATAACATGTTTTATTAGTAAAATATAGATTAGCATAGTAAATCAGATAACTTACTTGCTACTTCAATGAAGTATTAATGAGAAATATATATAAGAATTAGTAATTCATATTATAAATTCATATTATATTATTTACCCTCTATGAAAAAAAGTTAGTAAATACTAATAGTTAGCATCTTTACATATTACATACAAACTATAATTTTAAAAAATGATTTTAAAAAAACATTAATTAATTAATTAGTAACCAATATATTTTTATGCAAATAGAACTCACCAACTATCATAAGCCAAAAAAATGAAAAGTAAACATTGATATCAATTTAATTTCAAATTAGAAATGCATAGTAGTTAGTGGGGTTGTCATTTCAAATCCACATTAGATCACTTACAGACTATTGATGAAAAAACAATAGAAGGCATGGTAATTAGCAGAATTCTCATTTTAAATCCACATCAGACCACTTACTTCCTATCAGTGGCAGAGCAGCAGAAGGCATGGTAATCAGCAGGATTTTGATTTCAAATCCACATCAGACCACCTACTTCCTATCAATGAAGAAGCACCAGAAGACATGGTGATCAGCAGGATCCTCATTTCAAATCCACATCAGACCACTTACAAACTATCAATGGAGGGGCAGTAGAAAACATGGTAATCAGCAGAATTCTCATTTCAAATCCACATCAGACCACTTACAAACTATAAATGGAAGAGTAGCAGAAGACAGGTAATCAGCAGGATTCTCATTTCAAATCCACATTAGACCACTTACAAACTATCAATAAAGGAGCAGTAGAAGGCATGGTAATCAGCAGGATTCTCATTTTAAATCCACATCAGACCACTTACTCTCTATCAATGGGAGAGCAATAGAAGATATGGTGATCAGCAGAATTCTCATTTCAAATCCACATCAGGTCACTTACTGCCTATCAATAGAGGAGCAGCAAAAAACATGATGATCAGCAGAATTCTCATTTTAAATCCACATCAGACCACTTACAAACTATCAATGGAAGAGCAGCAGAAGACATGGTGATCAGCAGGATTCTTATTTCAAATCCACATCAG
>JBBPQW010001000.1:0-11041 GCA_038092695.1 Boletus rubropictus | reverse complement strand
AGATTTCCCTTCCTCCACCTCTGAAATAGCTTCATAGCTGCGCAAAGGCGCTAATCCAACTGTACGACCTCAAACCCCCCATGTTCCTTTGCCACAACGAATCGTCCCATGCCCTCGTCAAAATCCACCTTGTCTCCGCTTGTGCTGTCTTCTTCCACACCAACATGCATGTCCTCGTACGAGTTCATCCAATCGGGATCCCGCTGCCGATGCTGATCCACGAGGTATAAAGCCTTCCCCATCTCAAATATAGGTCCAAACTGCATCTCATACGGTGGCAATATCAATAACCCAGGACTCACAAGACGGAGCTCCCGACCGATGACGAACACGCCGCGTCCAGACGAGCCGAGACAGAGGGTCGTACACCTCCGTGGCGGCACCGGGTCGCCTACATTTCCTCCCTCTCCCCCTTGATTTCCCGATCGCCATGTCACTGGCGAGTGTGAAGGTAGATATGCTAAACGATACGGAAACGTGTTCGGGTCGACGGCCCTCCCTTTGTCGCGATCCTCCATATCCACGAGTGGTATCAACATTACCATCGACACGCTCTCTGCCCTCCTTCTCGACCGTGCCGCAATCGTCAATGCAAGCGACATGCCCAACGCAGACGATGGGCATCGTTTCTGTTGACCATACAAATCCCAGTTCGCAGCTTTTGCGTCTTGATCAAGTTCGGCATCGAGCCTCTGGCGCGGGGGTACGGCGCGGCGGGAAACGCACGTTGTAAATCCAACCGGTCGACTGATCGCCTCTTGGAACATAAACACCCGTTTATGTTCTACAACTGCTTGACCATGCGCTGGAACATGAGGGAGGGGGAAGACGCTTATGCAGTGTTCCCATACAACCAGAAGATGGTCTGCAAACATTACAAACTCGAGAAAGCTGCCGAACTAGAGCAGGGGAAAAGTGAAAGAGCCGCCATTGGTGGTGTTCAGGTACAGAAACACGACTTTAAGCAACGGTACTCACCAGATCGGGGAAACACGGAAGAAGTGCTGTCCCAGTCGTTTGTGCATGCCAATCAAGGAGTTCCAAACCGCCTCCCCCGAACTCCTTTGTCGTATCCAACAACACCAGATGCCTCCATAGGCCTACCACGACACCCGGCACGTGTGCATAATCACACAGTATCGTGAATGGCGCTTTCAAACTTGTCGAGAGCACCTTGGCGAACCGATGAGATCTAACACGCACAGCCAGGTGACCCCTTTCGAAACTATGAAACAAGAACAAAAATGAATCACCTTGATGGTTCTCTCGGCCCGACAGCAATTATACCAGGTACCTCCCCATCCTTGACGACTCGACACGGGACCCCTTCGGAGGGTGTCCATTCCCCGACGTGTTTCAATCCCTGAGTGAACCCGGGCCAGCTGACGATGAGCCAATGCACGACCTTGTCACCATGCACGGTCAATAATTCCGTCCCCCCAGGAATAAACACGACTTGGTCCACACGTGCACCGGCGCCGTGATGGTGCCTGGTCACAAGTGTGTTCGCAGACAACCGTGGCCAAGCGTGGTGGAGGTGGAGTGCTCGCAAAGTGCGGCGTTCAAGCTCCGCCGCGGAAAGCAGGAAGAGGGGACATGGGGGACCTGGCAGAGGCATATCACGCGCCAAAACGTCGGCGCAAAATCGAGTATACCAGACGCATCGGAGTTTCGTGAGGAGGTAGTACCGGCGAGACGTCTCGTCTCCTAGTGAGCTTGCTCGTCTTCGTCGTTGATGAGGATCGAACTCACCTTGCGTAGAGCGAGTACGGCATGTACAGACGAGGCCTGTAGGATATGGATGAGAATGTCATCGACAAGTTTGTCCAGGCTGTTTGTCATGGGGTACAATGTGGTGGATGAGATGTGGGTAGCGTTTGGGAGGGTCACGACGGCACCGTGCTGCGACATCCGAGCCCACCCGAGGAGGTCACCAATCGGGTCCTCTGCACTAAAAATGTATAAAATCCCCACTGTCTCAAACGTCGTACCAAATCCGCGGGTAATGATGGTGCAGGTAGGGAGTAACCGTACGTCGCAATCAAACACACTTTGAGACGTGATATATTGATTTGGACTAGGTCGATGCAATAGGTATACAGTCCCGAGACATGGTCCCAATCTTGTCACGTGATGCCTTGCATGAACCGACGGGCGTGTTACTGTAATGACACGAGGGGCTTGGTCCGGGATGGCGATCGATTGCAAAATACCTGGCAGAGTAGTTGAACATTGGCCATCAGCTAGGCCCGAGCTGGTAACCAACGTTCAAGTGGATGTCTTCGGTCCCGAGTGCACCGCCACATTCGTGTGCTCGGTCGCCCCGGAGGCAGTTGACAAACTAGATATTGATAAGCATGGGACGTGTGGGCCTAGGTGCGATGATTCAGGTGCAACACTTCCCAGGTCATTGGCAACAGCATCGAGATATTGAAGAAAAGGTGGGGGTGCCAAGGCAACATGCGGGGTGGGAACTGACTCGGGGGCCTCACCCAAAAGAATACTGATAAAATAGTTGAAGCCGGGCGTGTTCGGACCCATTCAGCCATCTGTCGCAAATGTCAGTTCTGCCAGTTGAAGAAGCAGAAACGTCTCCCACTCGCTGGCTCGACTCGAACTCGCCACTGGTGGACAACTGATATGCAGGGCCCTTCAGGGACGTACGGACCGTATTTCTCACAAGTTACACATGATGACGAACCCCTGCACCTGCGAGCCTGCGCATCGGCCGCCCCGTCGGGTCGTCACGTCGGCGTTGTAGCATCGCACTTTATCGTCACCCTATGTCTACGCTACTCCAGGGGTGAACGCTTGGGCAATGACCACCCCAAAACACACGAATACGCGACATTGCAAGGCCCAGGTCCACAAGTCAGCAAGGGAGGAGAGAGGCACAGGGAGTGTTTTGCGAAAGCTGCATTTGGCATATAGTCTCGCCCAAACGTCGATGGCCTGGGCTTGAAAGACGGCCGGCCTTGGCGAGCCTACGCGAGGGCTTGAGAGGACTCTGATTGGACGTGTCCTGGTATGGCAATTTCCCTTTTATATGGTGCTCACAAAGCCAATGAGCGCTGAAGATTGTAGACGCGGCCAGTTCCACGCGCGTGTGTGTACCCACGCACAGGGGTAACGCTCATTCCGATAAAACCGGCACATGGTTAGTCCTGAGCAGAACTGTGGCGGCGGCATCCCCCAGGGATCATGGGCATAACCGTCTACAGCCTACGAGGTGAAATTCGTCCTCAGCCTCGAACCTGTAAACGTAATGTTTTTTGACGACGGCTTTCTGCAGGATCTTTGAGCGCTGATTGGCTGATGCACCATATTTGGTTGGCTCTCTTAGTGATAACACAGGGATATTTTCGCCACATTGATCGCGTGGCCAGCACGTTGACCGCCACCAATGTTTGGGCCTGGTTGCCTTGCACGGTCAGGTCACACACGGCCTGATATGACGCGTATCAGGCCGACCCAAACGATTAAACACGGCACTGCGTTCATTCCATGACCCCTCGTTATGCATTGTAGTATGCCCGACTGCGCACACACACGCCACCGATCTCGATGGGCGTTGTCTTTGTCATCGCCATCACCCCTTTTTTTTCACTTTTTCGGCGGCCAGTCGGGTCCTTCCGAACCTTGGCGCGTTATCAAGGGGTTCCCCGGTTCTCTATAGCGCAGTCCCCGTTGAGGAAAAAAAAAAAAAAAAAGATATATTACGCCCACGCGTAAAAGGCAGGTCCAGACCGGGGATCGGGTCCCTTTTTCGACAGCTACCAGACTACGTCGACTTGAAACGCAGACTGACAGACTCAGTCACGATTTTTGTTGCCAAAAAGAGAGGGAGATGATATCGGCATTATAATCTACGACTAGAAGGCTAGATACAAAACCAAGGCCTGCAGATGGTCGACCCGCTCTAGGCGTCGGTCGGACCGAAAGGCGAGACAGAGAGAGATGAAGAGATAATGCCATGGTATGAGAGTGTAGCTATATGCAAATGTGTCTATGTTATTGCGATGCTCGAGTGTGATGCGGGTGGTGGAGAGAAAAGGAAATGCAAACGGGGGGTGCCGCGGTTATTCTGGGAAACACTAGATCTACAATGACCGAACCCAGCAACGAGGTGGGCGTTCAAGCCTGGAATTTTGGTTTTTGCTACGGACGGGATGAGCGGTGGGTCGAGATGGAGGTGGGGGACGTACCGATTTACGCATCATCAATGGCGGCGAAGAGTTGGGCGAGTCTGTGTAGGACGCCTTGGAGAGGTGAGGACGCGCGCGCGAGCGGGCTGGAGAGAACATACAGACTGCATGTAGGGATTTGTCGACGGAGCGCTGTTTGGTGTCGATGCAGTCTTGGACAAGACTTTTCTGAGCTGGAGGAGGGGTGAGACGCGTCCGAAAGCCAAGGAGGGGGTCGTACCTTGGCTTCGCTGTCGGCAGCGTGTTGGGCGTACATGCTCGGATGCAGCGAGACGCTGTCGAGGCTGGTAGCCTGGGGGAGGGAAGAGAGGGCACAAGACAGACTTGGAAGGGCGACGAGGTTGTCGTGGCGGAGGGAGGCCATTGTTGTCTTGGGGAGGAGGGAGGGAGAGGAGGGTACTTATAGCCGAGTGGACGTTCCCGCGCAGTGCTGGTCGTGTTCTCATAACGATGTGCGGCGGGCATCTGAGATCTCTTTATTTCGGTCGTAATACCATCGACGACGGTTTGGATGGGCATCTTCGCCTAAATTTTGAGGGTCGTTTCTCAAGGAACCTGTCCCGGTTATCCAGCTGCCCTCTCGATTACCCACGCGCGGTCTCCTAGGAAATCAAAGGCTATCTGGCAATGTCCATTGGCTGTGCCTCGCGACCCGTCGAATCTCGTCCGATCTCACATGGCAGGCGCCGACTCACATCGTATCGCAGACTCACACTCTCGTTTTAGATTGGCGCAGGGACGAGCAGCCTCGTGCCCGACGAACCTCGGAGGGCCATCTCAACCCACCCTGATTGTAGGAAGAGATAAGGAGCTCGCCGACTTTGCTCCACGATCTCCCCTTGTGCTCTCACCCTTGACGCGGGTTCCCAGACATGCGTCGCGGGTGACCCTTGGCCGCACCGATCCTGCATGGGAGACGTCCATGTTTCGAATCATGACCCTGTGCATCTATCTCTCATACCTATCTACTCGTCGTCTCCTCGGCCTGTTTCACTGCTCGACGGCCTGAACACCGTCGTACACGGTCAGACGCTCGCGGGCAGTGGACCAGTCGAGCGTGTCCTGTACGAGGTCTGTCACGACCGCAATCACGTCGTCGATGGGACCGATCAACTGCTCGGTGGTATCGCGTTCGCTGTTCAGACGTGTCGGCACAGTTCACGGGACCGAACGGGATACGCACCGGAGGGTCATCGTTCCGTTTTGAATCGCTGTTGGAGGTTAGGTCGTGCGTGAACACAGAGACGGGGACGGACATGCAAAGTCGAGGGTGACACCAAAGGGCGTGCCGAGCTCGTCGTTGCGCGCATAGCGTTTTCCGATGGACGCGTTGGAATCGTCGACTCTAGAAAAGATGCCGGCCTTGCGCAGTTTCGTGGCTGTTCGTCGGGTGAGCGGGTGAGCGGGGGAGCGGGAGCGGGAGAGGGCACGCACAGACGTGTTGGACGAGCGGGTCGAATTCCTCCTTGGCACTGAGGGGGACGATGAGTACCTTGGTGGGGGCAATGACGGGGCGGAGAGAGAGGACCTGGTGGAGGTCAGACGTGAGCAGACGGCGAGAGGATGCTTACCCCGCGATCGACGTCCTGTTCGCGACACCAAAAGGCGTGTTCGAGCAGAGTGTAGAGGATGCGACCGAACCCAAAGGAGGGCTCGATGACGTTCGGTGTGTATTCGCGGACTGTACGTCATCGTGAGTGTGCGGATCTGCGTGGGAAGACAGACAGACCAGACCAGACTGCTTGAACGTCCTGCGCCGGATGGTCACGAGACCAGGTGTGAGTGCGATCTGTCGTCCGTCGGCTTCGATCGTGGCCGGGCTGGAGAGCGTGAGGGTATCTCCGCGGCCGCGCGGACTCACTCACCCAATCGCGAGGGCGTTCTTTAATTTGGCCAACTCTGTCTGGTCCATCTCCCCCACGATCTTCTGCACGATGCCCGCATCCGGTCCAAGCGTCTTGCCGAGCGTCTTCTTATCGAACTCGGCCACGTCCCGCTCCGTGACGATCGGCTCCTTCAACGCCTCCCTCACCACCAGCGCATGTCCCGTTTTGGCTGCATGCACGCTCAGGTCGTACGCCGCCCGGTCCGCGCACCCGACACACTCCGTCCACCCCGTCCCGTTCTCGATCTCCGCGTCCCAGCAGTCCGTCGCGTAGTGCGCCATCTCGTTCTCCATGTGCTGTCGGAACCGCAGACGCCTCGAATCAACACCGATGTGCACGAGGAAGAGGTGGATTCGCGCCAAAAAGTATCCCAGCGTCTCGTTGGCGACCACTCCGCGATCCACCGCCTCTCCAATCCTCGTCTCCCTCACCGTCGTCAGCCCTTGCGACTGCGTGTCGCGGTCGAGCATGGCGAGCACCACGTCTCGACACTCTGCGAACCCCCCATGTCGCTTGTCCGCCGGGTCGACGAAGTGCTCGATCTCCCCCATCGTGAACTCGCGGACACGCAGCAGCCCCGCACGTGGCGAGATTTCGTTGCGGAACGCGCGTCCGATCTGGGCAGACGCGAACGGAATCCGACCGTTGTTGAACTCGAGCAGACGCGAAAAGTTGAGAAAGTGTCCCTGCGCCGTCTCGGGTCGGAGGAAGCTGGCGGGTCACCTGAGGAACGTCGTCTGGCAAGGAAGCGTCGAACGCACCCGGGGTGTTGTCCCGTGGGACCGATGCTACTCGCAAACATGAGATTGAACTCCTGCGGTTCTCCCACCTCGTTGTCCGTGTCCGGGTTCCGAATCGCATGTGTCCGACAGAGCATCCCGAGCTCTGGTCCCGTAAGATTGTCCAGCTGACTCTGTCTGAGCACGTGACGATCAAAGACACCATCCGAACGTACCTGCGCCAAAACGCGTTCGTATTCCCTCACCTTGTCGTCCTCCAGCTGCACCGCGACCCGCTTGACATTTTTCTTCTTCTTCTTCTTCTTTTCCTCCTGTTCCCCAGCTAGTCCGCGCGCCTCGCGATCTCCCGCGAGCCTTGCCTCGAGGACGTTCTTGACGAGATGATCCGCGCGAAGAACGTCCCCCGTCTTTGTATCCTTGACCATCCAGTCCGCGAACCGAGCAACGTGTCCAGACGCTTCAAACACGGGTGTCGGTGTCATGATCGTCGTATCTAGTTCGAGCATGTGATCTTGGACGATAAAGTGACGACGCCATTCCGCAATAATGTTCGCTTGCAGAGACGACCCAGGAGGACCATAGTCGTACAATCCCGCGACACCTAGCGAGCTCATCAGTCAGATGATGATCCCACGACAAAGACGAACGGACCCCCATAGATCTCAAACGCGGGTGCATAGAAGAAACGACGGTTGAGGAGAGCCTCAAAACGAGCCTTGTCGAACGGATGCGCAGTCTTGTTGACAGCTTTGGCCATGTCCGTATGACTGAACCGAGCCTTGAGTTGGGCCTTGAAGAGGACCTGTCCAAATCTGACTCGCATCAATTTCAGTTATCTTTTGCAAAAGAGAAATTTTAACCAGGCTTGTCGCTTATGTAACATTTTCCCCTGTCTTTGCCTGACCCACCAACCCAGTTCCCCGTGGACGACGCCACCGTCGATTGAATCGCAAATGCGATGCTGACGCCCATTTTTCTTTAGCAAGGTTCCTCCGACATACCCGTCGTGCAACACCGGGGATCGGTCAAGGGCAACTTTTGCCTTGACCCTGGACGGGCATCCTTCATTTACGATTCGCCTTGGCGATACACGCTGCAAACGACCCCGTTCCGTCTCGCTCAGGCTGTGTTTCCGTATGTATACATACTTCTCTCGGGTGCTCGCGTCGTCGTTGCCAGTTCTTGACGTGTTTCCACCCCGACGAAACGCCACCTACATGTGCGTGACACGATCTTGCTTTGGGGATCAAAGCTTAAAAGGTCGGTCCCATGTTTACCGGTACCCGTTCTCGTGATGACGCTGTGCCATAGCACGCCGCAGTCGTCGAAAAAGTCCACAGTCCTATCACACTGCCCGTCTCTTTGCTCGAACGTTTATCTCCGCGTGCACCACGTGTCCGATGCGACGGAATCAGATTGCTTCCGTTCCCCATCTTTTCCCTCCAAACCAGGGACGAATCGTTCATGACAAGCTCGTTTCGAAGTAAATCACCTGAACGACAGCACAGCGAGGTACGGCAAGACAGCCGTCTTGGTTTTTCCGAGGAGTTCATCCGATTTCTCGGACATGAACGTACCTCTGCCCTGACCCGAGAAAGATGAGCAAAAGAAGTTGCATTCTCCACTGATTTCATATCGCATAACGCTACTGGTAAATGGGGTAAGGGACAAAAACGGCGACATCATACATAACTCGAGGCCGAGCATCGGATTCGGGTGTTTTCCACTTGTCCAACTGTCCAAAATGTCGAGTTAGACCCGCGTATGGGCGTCGCTTGCGAGAGGCCATTTGTTACGCCACCAATGTTCTCCACGGAGAAACTGTGATCGGGAGGTCGGTGCGTGGCAGCTGTCACCAGAAAATGACTCTGGGGTGATGGCAGTATTCGCTCAACTGACGCTCGTCTCAGCACAGTGCCGGTCGTATTCACGGCGGAAGAAAGGATGCCGTCAAGCATATCTACCTATCAGGTATCATATATCAATCGTCGACCTCACCACATCACGTTTGTCAAGTTGAAATGCTTATCTCTCTGTGTTATCTGAGTTCGACGTGTGTTTCAAGAACTAATGGTACTGACCAACGAGATTTAACCAGGGACAACGTTTCTGGATTTGCACGACCGAGGACGGAAGCATGGTTTATGAAAAACCCGCCCACCACAATGAGGTGCGACTTTTTGGCTTTTCCACCAAGATACGCTAATCCCTTTGGGACGCGGCGTATGGCCTACCGATAGAACGGGGAGAACAGGAAGCCGATCGCCAGATGGAATTTCACATCGCCGAACGCTGGCATGTGGACTAGAGGGAAATTGAGCAAGATAACGAGGACTGGCTTTTAGGGTTTGTCTTGGGGCACCCGCCAGTGGACACTATCCGTCTAGCTGCGATACGCCCTTGGTGCCCTCCGAGGAGAACCAGCGGTGAGGCGATGAGGTGAGTGTGGCTCAAGACAATGGATCCGATAGCGACGGCAACCATCGAGCAATGTTCCTCACGTGTAATCAAAAGTTGGTCCCGTGTTCGCAAGTGATATCAATGTGCCATGATCGTTTGCCTCGTAAAAAAGGTCCTGTAGCATCAGCAGATTACCCATCACGTTGCTTATCTATCTCTGATACCAGAACCGCGTGTCCGGTGGAACAGATTGTCCCTCGTCTCTACCAGATATAATCAGGGGCTAGGGACAGCATTTCTGGATTTGCAAGACGAAAAAAGCTCCATTTATGAAAATCGTCCGCCAAAACGATAACCCGGCGATGTTTCCATACGATCCCCTTCGAGACACGGCACATGACACAACTCGATCGCCTGATGGAAACGTCGTCCGACGCTGAAATGCGAGCAAAGGGGAGGCTGCGGTCTAGGTTCGGGCCGACACCTGGAACGTTGTTTCGGCCCACTCGCAAGGGGGTTTGGTTTACGTGCAGGCGTAGTTTGTGGTCTTGCGTGTGCGGGACGCCGAATCCGTCTGCTGCGATACGCCCCTGATGTTCTCCGAGGAGAATGAAGCGTGAGGTGTCAATAATCTGGTGAGCGCTGACAGGGAAACGACTGGTAGCCAAATGGCCTTGCAGATGTCCCTGGGACGTAAAAGACAGCACGAGTGAGGGATATTATGGACTAGTGGATGGAGGAGATTCGGTTCGCGGACAGTGTTCGGTTCGATTAGGATAGACAGCCAAATTTGGTATGTGGTGTCAAGGACCTGAAATTTCCGAGCTCTCCAAACAAACACATATGTGTTCCACTCGTCTCTTGTCATGTCCCAGGTTCGCTGTCGAGTGCGAGATTGTACGAGTGAATTAACAGATCGTTTCACAGAATGACAAGCCTCATCTCTCCCTCCTTTCCCTCTCCATCGCTGCTGCAAGTGCAGCTCCAATACCCGCTGAATCTGCGGCTCGGTTCTTTCAAGGCAAGTCGCTAGCCCAAGTCGCATCTTTCACTTCTTTGGATCAACGACGACGTAAAACAGGTGCAGCGACGAATACCACCAAGCACCGTCGACTCTCCTCGACAGGGCGATCCAGAAGGAGACTGAGCGATGCCCGCGATGCTGCTACTCGCCCCTTGTAAGTCAAACCACACCCACGCACGGACGGTGACAGCCCTCTCTTACTGTCTGTGAATCTAACGTATCTATCTGGTCTCAGTCCGACGTCCTTGCAGACTGCCTCCGCGTCCCTCGCAGCTCTCTCGCTCTCACCCCCCGCGACGCCGTCGCATTGCTCTGTCACCGGCGCACAGCCCATTCAGGTCCCTAGGGTATCTACCAATGTATTCGAACTCGAACCCGTCAGCCTCGACGACACCCACTTGTCAGTATCCCCTCCCCAATCACATACCCACTTCACCCCCAATTCTATCCATATCACCAAGTCGGGACGCAAACGAGGCACTCTATTTACATGCGAGAGTTGTTCCAAGGTTGGACTATTCCTTTAACATGACATTCTGTTCGTGTGATGCTGAATTTCGTCCGGTCCGTCTTGTACGCTTTGTTCAGGTCTATCGACATCCGTCGTGTTTGATCAAACACCGTTGGGAACATACACCTCAATGGCGAGAGGCATCCAAGTTTGTGTTGAGTAAACATCAACAGGTGCAATTGCTCGAGGTGGGCCTTTTTTTTTTTTTTTTTTTTTTTTTTTTTGGGGGGGGGGGGTGTGTTTGACCGGGGGGGCCGGGGGTGTGGAGGTTGTAG
>JBBPQW010000999.1:0-11048 GCA_038092695.1 Boletus rubropictus | reverse complement strand
TGACTCAGGGTGCACAGGCTCTGCCATCGACAAAGAGTTTGTAGCGGAAAAGGGAATTAAGACAAATAAACTTCCAATACCGGTGAAAGTATATAATGCCGACGGTTCACTCAACAAAGCTGGGCAAATCACCGAGTACGCTGTAGTCGAATTAAAAATAGCCGACCATAGCGAGAAAATTGCCTTATCCGTTACAAGTCTCGGAACAAATACCGTGTTCCTCGGACACGATTGGCTCCGAATCCATAATCCACAAATCGACTGGCCTACAGGTCGAATCGAATTTCAGTGCGAAAATGATCACGTACCGAAACTAATGGATGATGAGGAGGAAGAAGAGGAACACGAAGAGGTCAAATGCTCCAAAGGAGATAGACTCTTCCAATTCGATCTCGATTGGCTATTTAGAAACACTGCCACCAAGATTGCAGCGAAAGAATTCACCGCAAAGAAAAAGAAAACATTAGAAGAGGTGTCACCCCCTTATGTACACGAATTTGCGGACGTCTTCGCGAAAGAGTCATTCGACGAACTCCCACCAAGACGACCTTGGGATCATGCAGTCGAGCTCTTACCAGGAGAACACACAGTCGACTGTAAAACCTATCCCTTGGGACCAGGTGAACAAAAGGAGTTAGACGACTTCTTAGAAAAAAACCTAAAAAGCGGCCATATCCGCCCGTCAAAGAGCCCCTTTGCCTCCGCCTTCTTCTTTATAAAGAAGAAAGACGGACGACTTCATCCCGTTCAGGATTATCGGAAACTAAATGCGATTACAATACGCAACTGATATCCATTACCTCTCATCAACGAGTTGGTAGACAAACTCAAGTCTGCCAAATACTATACCTAATTCAATGTGAGATGGGGGTATAATAACGTGAGGATGAAAGAAGGTGATGAGTGGAAAGCAGCCTTCCGTACCAATAGAGGATTGTTCGAATCGCTTGTAATGTTCTTCGGATTAACAAATTCACCGGTGACCTTTCAAACAATGATGAATTCGTTGTTCAAAGAATTAATCGACCGAGGAGTCGTGGTTGTCTACATTGATGACATCATGATCTTCACCAAAACAATAGAAGAACATCGCGAGATTGTCAAAGAAGTCCTTGAGATTCTGAGATGAGAACACCTTTATTTACGACACGATAAATGCGATTTCGAGGTCAGCGAAACAGAGTTCTTAGGGATCATTGTATCCCAAGACAAAGTCAAAATGGAACCCAAAAAGGTACAAGCCATCAAAGATTGGCCAGTTCCCCAATCGCGAAAGCAACTACGCGGTTTCTTGGGTTTCCTAAACTTTTATCGACGCTTTGTTAAGAACTTTGCACAAATCGCTCAACCCCTAAACGCCCTCACCTCTGAACTGAAAGAGTTCAAGTGGACCCCGGAGTGCCAGAAAGCAATGAACTCCTTAAAAGACACACTGACATCGGTGCCGGCATTAGCCATGCCAACCGATGATGACCCCTTCCATGTCGAGACCGACAGGTCCGGCATAGGAGTGGGTGCCGTGTTGTCGCAACTCCAGGAAGGAAAATGGCATCCAGTTGCCTTCATCTCCAGATCTCTTAACAACGCTGAACGAAATTACCATGCAGCCGATTTAGAGATGCTAGCAGTCATCTTTGCACTGAAGGAATGGCGCCAATACCTCCTTGGAGCTAAACACGTATTCGAAGTACTTGCGGACCATAAGAACCTCGAATACTTCAAGAAACCTGTCGATTTATCCTGCCGTCAAGCCTGATGGCAACAAATTATCCAAGAGTATGACTTTGTCATCAAACACCACTCGGGCAAGACTAATCCGGCTGACCCTCTGTCCCGGAGGCCAGATTATGAGAAGGGGGTAAATCAGGATAACAAAGACAAAATCCTACTACCCGACAGATTTTTTGAAGAACACGAAAAGATTCGCGCTCAAAACTGGTCGACTATTGAGTCACAAATCACACAGTACCAGTCTAAAGCCGAAAGGTTCGCCCGCGAGGGACTCGAAAAAGAAGGATCTCCATGGAAAAGGGAGGATGGGCTGATAAAATGGAAAGAGCTACTCTACGTCCCATACAACAAAGGTCTAAGAGAGCAAGTGATTAAAGAAAATCACGATCACCCCTTGGCAGGACACCCGGGAGCCAGAAGAACTCAAGACCTCATCATGACGAGGTATTACTGGCCCACCATACGAAAAGACACCAAAGCCTATATGAAAGGCTGTGATCGCTGCCAAAAGACAAAGACCAGGACCGTAGCTAGCCACACTCCCTTAACTCCTAACGAGATACCGACTACACCTTGGGAAGTGATATCGGTGGACATAATAGGCCCTTTTCCAGAGTCAAAAGGAAAAGACGCCATATTGACCATTGTAGACCGCTTCTCAAAAATGATCCACTTATTCCCCGTGTCTTCTACCATCACCGCAAAAGGAGTAGCTGCAATATTCAGAGACCACATATTTAAGCTCCACGGCACTCCAAAGAAAGTGATCTCCGATAGAGGACCCCAATTCGTCTCTAACTTCATGACGGATTTGTATTCGCTCCTTCACATCCAAGGAAACCCGTCCACGGCATACCATCCTCAAACCGACGGACAAACAGAGCAGATCAATTCTGAAGTGGAACTCTACCTTCGGATCTATGTAAACCATCGACAGAACGACTGGGTAGACTGGCTAGTGCTAGCCGAATTCGCGCACAACCAGAAAACCAGCAGTTCTACTAGGACGTCCCCATTCTTACTCAACTACGGACAACAACCCCTAGTGAACATCGATGGTACACGGAACGTCCGAAGCGAGGAAGCAAAGGAATTCGCCGAGTGAATGAAAGAGTCACAATGACAGGCGAAAGAATCTCTGGAAAAGGCAGCGGAACAGATGAAAAAGTACTACGATCGCACGTCCCGAGCCAGAGTAGAATACAAAAAAGAAGACAAGGTTTTAGTTGACGGGAAAAACATTAAATCCGACAGACCAACCAGGAAACTTGAGGATAAACGCTACGGCCCCTTCGAAGTTATCAAAAAAGTTGGCCTTGCAGCATATAAACTCAAATTACCCCCCACCTGGTGCGGCATTCACCCCGTCTTCCACGAGTCCCATTTATGGGCTTATAACGAACCCGCATATCCCTCCCAACAAAAACCTACTCCTCCACCACCCGTCATTGTCGAACAACAACCGGAATACGAAGTGGAGTTCATCGTTGATTCACGAGCACGATGAGGTAAAGTCGAATACCTTGTTCAATGGAAAGGATATCCGCGAGAAGACCGGACTTGGGAACCAAAGGAGAACCTAACTCACACCAAAAAGGCTCTCCAGGATTTCTGGAAAAAGAATCCCTCCTCCGTCCGAACCCAAACATCCGAGTCATGCGACTGTCCTTCCTGCTCAAAAGGAACTCCTCTCTTCGAAAACCCCGCCTTCAAATCCTTTGCCGCCTCTCTCACCCGCCTCCCATCTCATCTCTTCGACATCCCTGCTGTCTCGGAGCGACAGCCCTGAGAAGGGGGTAATGTCAGAACCTCAAAAATCCTGTAACATTTCTATTACCTTCCATCTTATCTTATCTTATCACACAGCCACTATCTTATTTCGCCCTTTACCATAGAACATTCCATAACATTCCATACCTCCCCTAAAGTGGTCTGTGCGCATAACCATGTAGTATATAAGTAGTCAGTCGAGTAGATTGTACTTTTCTCACGTTTGGAATTCAGATCCTTGGGGCATCACAGTTTGTGTTTGCTCGCCTGACATAATTCCAAACGTGCCATTCTCTTGCTTGCTCGTCGTCATTCACAGCAAACTCGCAATCCCTTTCAACCCTTCACTTCTTCACTACCCTTTGCCCTAAGAGCTGGTCGAGCAGTTAGCTCCCACTCTCAAGATCTTGAGTGTGACGGTGACACTTTGTCATCGCCCTCACAAGCCCGCCCTACCTAGTGCTGTCAAAGCTACACACTCAACACCTCGCCTATCCTTCTTCATTCAAGAGGAGATAGTACCCCGCCGTTAGGCAAAAAGTCTAAGTCCTCCTTTCGTCCCCACAACCTGGTCTAGCGCACTTCGCACGAAACCATCCCACATTCCAAGCACCATCCCTCTTCGGGTAACGTGCTCGCGTAGACCATCGCGCACAGCGGTCAGTGCTCGTACACTCGACGTACGACGGTGAACCACCGTTATTTGGTTGTAATACTCTCGCTCTGAGTTTATACGAGCGGACACTGGTATTGCCAACCCCTTACCCATGCTAGGGCTGTCAAGGCGTCTAGGGATAGACGAAACATCTGGTCCCCCCGTTACGAGCCCTTGGGCAGACTCGTCGCTAAACCAGCGTTATCTGGTTGTTCGACACCGCTTTAAGCGTCTACCGAGTTTTTTGGTGCTTTTGGTCTATAAAAAGCCCAATCCGCGGACGCCTTCTACCCTCAAGTGGAGAGAAGAAGCTTCGAGGAGACCATCGAAGAAAACAAAGTTTTTGTTTTATGCCCGCACCATATTCCCGCACTCATTCTAGATCATTGGTGAGGGATAATACTCCAGAACCAGTGAGCTCGGAAACCGTGTCCCTTACAGCACAGTCACCGACTCCCTCTGCCCCATCCACGCCAACAATGTCTACCGCCCTCTTATCCACCGGCCCCCCTAAGTACAACGACGAAAGCCTACCATTCGCCACCCGATACGCGGATTGGCTAAATCATTACAACGCCGACGCCTTCACCCACGCGGTCCCACCAGAACCGCCAACTGCTATCCAATATCAGGCCCAGAGGGCCATGGAACAATACCAGCCGTCTCAACTCACACCGCGCCCCAGAGCCAAGGGAAAAAAGCCGCTTCGCCAGATGGGCGATAGCGAAGATGAGTCTGAAGAGGAAAGGCCGCCTGCTGCTGAGCGCAGAGCGCCAAGACCTCAGACACCTCAGATTGCCGAAGGCCCCAAGCTGGGCAAAAGCTACATCTCAAAGCCCTTTACGTTTAAAGGCGAAAAGGCCAAGTTTAAGCCTTGGACAGTTGCATTGTGCAACTACTTCCTTGGGTTCGACCCAGCCCCCTCCGACCATCAACGGGTTACCATGACCCTAAGCTTCATGGGAGGAGACGAAGAGAACTCGGCGAGTCGCTTCGCCAATCTCTATTTTGAGAGCCGATTAGGGCTAGACACCTGGACAGAGTTCCAGGATATCCTTGACGAGCAATTCAGGCCCGCCACCGCAAGGCGAGAGGCCTACGAAAAGCTCATGCATCTGAAACAGGGCGCAAACTCGGTTGAAGACTTTTTCAACCAGATGTCTCAGCTGGTAGCAGAGGCTGGAATGAATCACAACGCCGAGTTTGATGAGACCCTCTTGAGAATCTGCCAACAAGGAGTCCGAGAAGATATCCTGACCTTCGCAGAACAAGGAACGTCTAGCTTGGCGTTATCGACTTCCCTCAATAAGTGGGAAAGACACCTGAGGATGGCAGAGGCGGCCATCCAGGCAAGAAAATTGCGTAAGACGTACAACCCCCCGAGAACGCAATTTAACTCGAATTGGAGGAACAGGACCAATGCGGCTACCGGTCCCAACCCCGTTCGAACTGACAATGTATCCCGGGCTCCGCAGCAGCCCAAGACTTTGAACACTCCGACATCGAATCCTGGCGCAACAGGAACATTTGGAGGAAGCGGTGTCCCTATGGATATTGGGGAAGCCCGATCCAAAGGACTGTGCTTCAAATGCGGAGATAAATGGCCCTGCGCCAAACACCCTCCAAAAAACCCTCCGCGCCGGATGTGTTGCGTGGTATTTAGAGGAGTCAAAATATTTTACCAGACGGATGAGGAGCTTGCCAGCTCCATTAAGCAGATAGAAACAGACGAACAGGGTTTTTCTCAAGGCGAGTAGGGAGCAGCCACCCTAACTTGCCAAAGGACAAAGTTTTCTCTAGGTGTAGTTCGCCAAATGTACCTATGATAGATAGTAGCAATAGATTTGCTATTTTACCATGCGAAACACCGACCGAAACCGAGTCAAAGGCTGAGACCCCGACAGTAAGAATATTAAAAAAGGAAAAAGAAGAGAAGGTTTTGGGTAAACCTAGGAAAACCCCCCGGACCGATGATGAGATCCTTGAGATAATAAAAAAGGAAAATGAACAAGGAATTCTCGAAGTCGTCCGAACCGACCGATCCATTCCTCTACCAAAGCGAGGATCCCCGGGTGCGGCCGGGTATGATCTGTACGCCGGAGAGGATGCGATTGTGCCAGCTAGAGGGCAAGCTCTAGTAAACACCAAAATGAGTTTTGCCATTGAGAAGGGCCATTACGGCCGCATAACACCAAGGTCAGGACTCGCAGTAAAGGCCTCCATAGCCACTGGAGCTGGAGTAATCGACTCTGATTACCGAGGAGAGGTTAAAATCCTCCTAGTAAATCACTCGGACAAAGACTTTAAAGTCAATATAAGAGATCGAATCGCCCAGTTGATAATAGAAAAGATCCAAACTCCGGTAGTCTACGAGTATGATCGCTTCGAGGACGTAACTGAACGAAGCAAAAAAGGCTTTGGAAGCACCGGCATAAAGCGAGTCAGACATGAATGGCAAAATGTCGTTGACCCCTGGACAGTAAGGTGGATGCGATGCCAAATTCGCAATAGCGAAGAGAGGGCAGCAGAGCACCTGAAATCCTTCGTTCACCATGAGAGACGTCTCAAGGTGACAAAAGAACTCGTGCGAGACTTCCGAAAACTGTCGGAGGACGAGCTAGACCTATACCTGAGAGACTTACAAAGAAAGCCGAAACATAAGGGAGCATCAGAGCGAAGAAGACATAAAAATTCGCTTGAAATTCCCGTCGTGATCCACACCAATGATGGACAGGATCTCGATGTCAAGGCATTGATAGACTCAGGATGTACAGGCTTGGCTATAAACAAAGAAATCGTAACAGAAAAAGGGATTAAGACAAATAAACTCCCGATACCAGTGAGAGTGTACAACGCTGACGGCTCTCTCAACAAAGCCGGGCAAATCACTGAGTACGCTGTCGTTGAACTAAAGATAGCCGACCATAGCGAAAAAATCGCCTTATCTGTTACAAGTCTCGGAACGGATACCGTATTCCTCGGGCATGACTGGCTCCGACTCCATAACCCTATAATCGACTGGCCAACAGGTCGGATCGAATTTCGGTGTGAAAATGACCACATACCAAAATTAATGGAAGACGAAGCCGATGACGACGAGGAACACGAAGAGGTTAAACGCTCCGAAGGAGATAGACTCTTCCAATTTGACCTCGAGTGGCTATTTAGAAACACCGCCACCAAAATTGCAGCAAAAGAGTTTACCGCGAAAAAGAAAAAGACATTAGAGGAAGTATCACCCTCCTATGTACACGAATTCGCGGATGTCTTCGCAAAAGAGTCGTTCGACGAACTCCCACCAAGGCGACCCTGGGACCACGCAGTCGAACTCCTACCAGGAGAACATACCGTCGACTGCAAAACCTATCCCCTAGGACCAGGTGAACAAAAGGAGTTAGACGATTTCTTGGAAGAAAACCTAAAGAGCGGCCGTATCCGCCCATCAAAAAGCCCCTTTGCCTCCGCCTTCTTCTTTATAAAGAAGAAAGATGGACGACTTCGTCCTGTTCAGGATTATCGGAAGTTGAATGCGATTACTATATGCAACCGATATCCTCTACCCCTCATCAACGAATTGGTGGACAAGCTCAAGTCTGCCAAATACTACACTAAATTCGACGTGAGATGGGGGTATAACAACGTCAGGATGAAAGAAGGAGATGAGTGGAAAGCAGCCTTCCGTACAAATAGAGGCCTATTCGAACCCCTTGTAATGTTCTTCGGGTTGACAAACTCACCCGCTACATTCCAAACAATGATGAATTCGTTGTTCAAAGAGTTAATCGACCGAGGGGTCGTAGTAGTATATATCGACGATATCATGATCTTCACCAAAACCCTAGAAGAACATCGCCATATTGTCAAAGAAGTCCTCGAAATACTGCGGAGGGAACACCTCTATTTAAGACACGATAAGTGCGACTTCGAAGTCAGCGAAACTGAGTTTCTGGGGATTATTGTATCCCAGGACCGCGTCAAAATGGAACCTAAGAAGGTACAAGCCATCAAAGATTGGCCAGTCCCTCAGTCACGAAAGCAACTACGTGGCTTCCTAGGTTTCCTAAACTTCTACCGACGCTTCGTGCAGAACTTCGCTCAGATCGTGAAGCCACTTAACGCTCTCACCTCTGAACTAAAAGAGTTCAAGTGGACCCTGGAGTGCCAGAAGGCAATGGACTCCCTAAAAGACACACTGACAACGGCGCTGGCATTAGCCATGCCTACCGACGATGACCCCTTCCGTGTCGAGACCAACGGATCCGGCATTGGAGTGGGTGCCGTGTTGTCGCAACTCCAGGATGGAAAATGGCATCCAGTCGCCTTCATCTCCAGATCTTTTAATGACGCCGAACGCAATTACCATGCGGCTGATTTAGAGATGCTGGCAGTCATCTTCGCACTGAAAGAATGGCGCCAATACCTCCTCGGAGCTAAACACGTTTTCGAGGTACTCGCGGACCACAAAAATCTCGAATACTTCAAAAAACCAGTCGACCTCTCTCGCCGTCAAGCCCGATGGCAACAAATCATTCAAGAATATGATTTTGTCATTAAACATCGATCGGGCAAGACTAATCCGGCCGATCCTCTGTCCCGGAGGCCAGATTATGAGAAGGGGGTAAATCAGGATAATAAAGACAAAATCCTATTACCCGAAAGGTTTTTCGAAGAACACGAGAAAATTCGCGCACAAAACTGGTCGACTATTGAGTCACAAATCACGCAATACCAGTCTAAAGCCGAAAGGTTCGCCTGTGAAGGACTCGAAAAGGAAGGATCTCCATGGAAAAGAGAGGACAGGTTAATAAAGTGGAAAGAGCTACTCTACGTCCCATACAACAAAGGTCTAAGAGAGCAAGTGATCAAAGAAAATCACGATCACCCCTTGGCAGGACACCCGGGCGCCAGAAGAACTCAAGACCTCATCATGACGAGGTACTATTGGCCCACGGTACGAAAAGACGTTGAAGCCTATACGAAAGGCTGCGATCGCTGCCAAAAAACAAAGACCAAGACCGTAGCTAGCCACACCCCCCTAACTCCTAACGAGATACCGACTGCACCTTGGGAAGTGATATCGGTGGACATAATAGGCCCTCTCCCAGAGTCAAAAGGGAAGGACGCCATACTGACCATCATGGATCACTTCTCCAAGATGATTCACCTATTCCCCGTGTCCTCTACCATCACTGCAAAAGGAGTAGCTGCAATATTCCGAGACCATGTATTTAAACTCCATGGCACTCCAAAGAAGGTGATTTCCGACAGAGGACCCCAATTTGTATCCAACTTCATGACGGATTTGTATTCGCTCCTCCATATCCAAGGAAACCCATCTACGGCTTACCACCCCCAAACTGATGGACAAACAGAGCGGATCAACTCCGAAGTGGAACTCTACCTTCGGATCTACGTAAACCATCGACAGAATGACTGGGTAGACTGGTTAGCGCTAGCAGAATTCGCGCATAATCAGAAAACCAGCAGTTCTACCAGGACATCCCCGTTCCTACTCAACTACGGACAGCAACCCCTGGTAAACATCGATGGTGCACGAAACGTCCGAAGCGAGGAGGCAAAGGAATTCGCCGAACGGATGAAAGAATCCCAACGGCAGGCGAAGGAATCTCTGGAAAAGGCAGTGGAACAAATGAAAAAATACTACGACCGCACGACCCGAGCCAGAGTAGAATACAAAAAAGGAGATAAGGTTTTGGTTGACGGGAAGAACATCAAATCCGATAGACCTACCAGAAAACTTGAGGATAAGCACTACGGCCCCTTCGAAGTTATCGAAAAGGTTGGCCTTGTGGCGTACAAACTCAAGTTACCCCCTAACTGGCGTGGCATCCATCCCGTCTTCCACGAGTCCCATCTATGGGCCTACAACGAACCAACATATCCCTCCCAACAAAAACCTACTCCTCCACCACCCATCGTTGTCGAACAACAACCGGAATACGAAGTTGAATTCATTGTTGACTCTCGAGCACACCGAGGAAAAGTCGAATACCTCGTTCAATGGAAAGGATACCCTCGTGAGGATCGAACTTGGGAACCGAAAGAGAACCTGACTCACGCCAAAAAGGCTCTCCAGGATTTCTGGAAAAAGAATCCTTCCTCCGTTCAAACCCAAACATCCGAAACATGCGACTGTCCCTCCTGCTCAAGAGGAATTCCCCTCTTCGAAAACCTGGCCTTTAAATCCTTTGCCGCCTCTCTCACCCGACTCCCCTCTCACCTCTTCGACATCCCTGCTGTCTCGGAGCGACAGCCTTAAAAAGGGGGTAATGTCAGAACCTCAAAAACTCCCGTTTCATTTCTATCACTTTTCATCTTATCTTATCTTATCGCACAGCCACTATCTTATCTCGCCCTTTACCACAGAACATTCCACAGCATTCCATACCTCCCCTAAAGTGGTCTGTGCGCATAACCATGTAGTATATAAGTAGTCAGTCGAGTAGATTGTAAGTTTCCCTACGTTTGGAATTCAGATCCTTGGGGCATCACAGTTTGTGTTTGCTCGCCTGACAGCCTCCATGAGAACACTATGTACTTGTATAGTAATTAGTCACATGCACTGCTTGGTCCATGCGCACCTTTGTACAATATATAAAGGCTTGTGTTCATCGCTGGCATCCCCAGCTTTGACCACTTGTCTAGTTGTGTTAAAACTGTCTGATTGGTGTGCTTCAGCTCTTCCATCATTTCCTTCTCCTTTTATCATCGCCAGCCTCTAGTGTATAGGCTGTAAGGGCTGTGGCTAGTGGTGTATTCACAAGGATATAACAGGGATGCTTTGGTCCCCATATCTAATCTTTGGTACATCATGGGAAACTTTGAACAAAGATGAAAGGTTATCATATTGAACAATGAAACTATTGAAAGG
>JBBPQW010000998.1:0-11058 GCA_038092695.1 Boletus rubropictus | reverse complement strand
ATCATTTACTCAATTTTGTAACCATGTATCAAATCTATAGAATCAGCCAATTCTAGTACTTTGTATGACCTCCTTTGGCCTTGATTACTGCCTGGATTATCCTAGGCATGCTTTCAATTAAATTCTAACACACCTCTGGATCTATATTGTTCCATACTTCTGCCACTCTATTCCAAATCTCCTATACTCCTTTGGCATGTCTTGAATACTTGGCAAGTTCCTTTTTAATATGATGCCAGAGGTGTTCAATAGGATTAAGATCTGGAGATTGTGAAGGCCAATCTAGGACATTGATATCATTGTCTTTCATCCACTTCTTGGCCTTTTTGGAGGTGTGTTTGGGATTATTGTCCTGTTGAAAAATAACATCCTCTAGAGAAATTTCAGATTCCTCCAAGCTGGGAAGCAAGTTGTCCTTCAAAATGTTCACATATTAGTTGGCATCCATCCTCCCCTTAACCTCTGCAAGATGCCCAACACCTTCCCAACCCATACATCCCCATACTATGATATTTCCTCCTCCAAATTTCACTGTTCCTTGAACCTCTCTGTTAATAAGGCCCTCATCTGCCTGTTTCCATATCCATTCCTTCCCATCTGACCATATCCTGTTGATTTTGGTCTAATATGACCAAATAACCCTCTTCTAGTCTTCAACAGTCCATTCCTGGTACTTTAGGGCAAAGGCTAAATGCTTCTTCTTGTTTCTTGCAGCAAAAAGTGGCTTTTTCTTCTTTGTTACAGCCTTGAATGAATGTTTTTTGAGGACTCTTCTCACTGTCTGTGAAGAGACTGGACTAGGAATGATGGAATTGATATGGTGGATAGCCTGGACAGCATTGGCAGCTTTGCCTGTGGTGATTTGAGTAATTATGGCATGCTAAGAGGTGGCTGAAAGCTTGGAAGGACAGCCAGAAAGAGATATAGGTCTGTTGGAAAGGAGATCCCTGAGTGTCCTAGAGACAGTAGACTGGCTGACACCTAGTTTGGAGGCAATGTGATGAGTAGAATGATCATTAGAGGTAAAAGAAAGGTTTTTTTTTTTGAAAAGAGGAAGTGGAATGCATAGTGAATTTGAAAGGCATGAGTGATGAAACCAGCCTTTAAATAGTGTCAATTGAAGTGATTACTAAGATATGGTAACTATGGTAACCATCAGTCATGCTTCCATCAAGGGTTACATATGACAACCATCAAACTTTGACAAATCTAATAGGTGGTTACACAATTGAGTCAATAACACACTGAATTGAATTGACTATATCTCCATGGATACTTATTCCAATTACATAATATTTTTTTGGAATATAGCCAGAGGTATGCACATTTAGGGCCTTAGTTACACTTTGGCTCTATTTGTTCATGTTCCTGAGGTACATAGCAAGTACTCCAAAATCTCAAAATATTAACTCAATTTTGGAAGTCACTGTACCTTCCCCCTCAAAGATGAAGCCACACCCATGTGGATGCTTGACTGAATGCTGGACTTGATAGTTTCAGTACAAGTAAGGGAGCTGATCTCAATCACTCCAGGCATCTGAAAGCAGTTCTGAAACCTCTTTATACCAAAATATATCTTGTCAGGAACCATTGTGACCTCAGTTGTCCATGTTGCCAAGCTTGCTGGCCAAGATCCTGGCATCATTGGCAGACAGTTTGGTGACTGAGTCTGCCACCAAGACAATGGCTTGATTATTGCCCACCATGGTCTACCCCTCCACTCCATCAATGCCAGGATAGTAGGCAAAAATGTAATTGTTACTGCTGTCCTGGATTCCAGTTCAGAAATTGTTGAAATGCTGAAATGGGTCTGGGAGAACCTTAATCTCCTGATCCATTCAGACCATGTAATATTGATGTCCAATACCAATGCCAGCACTGAATCAACTCTCAGTGTTATAGAAAATCTATGTATCAACTTTGGTGGTGGCCCAGTTTGTTTACAAGTCCAAGTGGTCCTGCAGGCCAACTTTTACTTGTTACTTGGTCACCTTTTTCACTGCCTCCTCTCAGCCACCACTGAAGACTCACCTGATGGATTGCAAGAAGTTACTCTTCAAGACCCAAACTCAGGTATAGAGTACAAGATCCTGACCCAACCCTGGACCAAAGGTTGCCAGCATTGTCAGCACAGACTAGCATGTATGAGCCACTAGTTAGTCATCGAAGTGGGTTTTTAGATATTGATGATTTGCCTTTGGGTCAGAGAGATACTGCAATACCTTCCACATTTACATGTTTTTCCCCTGATTATTTGTTTTCTTTTTTGAACTCTACACTGACTGCTGTGTCGCTGACCATTTCAGCTGATTATTTGTTTTTATCTTCCACTTAGTCTAATCCATTGTCTATTCACATCATCATATTTTTGGACAGTTTTTCATATGGTACCTGCACATATGTTTGGGCATATAAGCCTGTAGCAAAGAAAGTGTGCCCCATTTTGGCCTCTCTAGTAGAGGAGTTCTGAATTAAGTGCCAATTACCCAACGATCCCCTCACTGGCCTCATGCCATTACCTATTTACCTCCCAGCATTTGTGCTGGGAACACATTTTATATAGAAAAGGGCCAATGCTCTTAACCTTGACCCTGCTGCCTGGCTTTGGCCCAAAGAGTTGAAACTAGTCCACTGGCTAGTTCTCACCATGAAAAAGCTTTTGCATGGGTCCCAACTGAATGTGGCTGGCTTGATGAGCAGTACTTCCCACCAGTTAAAATACCAACCATACTCCACGTGTCATGGGTACTTTGCAACATCCCCATCCCACCGTTTGCTTGGGACCAGATGATCCAGATTATCAAGGACTGAATAGCCTCCAGCATCTATAAAGTATTAGTCACTGCCTACCGATCTCAGTTGTTTTGTGTTTTAAGGCAGAATGGGAAGATCCTCTGCCTTGTCCATGACCTACAGCCCTTAAATGCTATTATCATCTGCAACTCATCAACTCCACCATTCGTGAAACATTTCACCAAATTGTTTGGCAGTTATGCAGTCTACAGCATGATGGATCTATTTGCCAGCTATAACCAGCAGCCACTGCATGTCGACTCTTGAGACATGACTACATTTAATAGCCCACTTGGTCCCCATCAGCTGACTATGCTGCCCATGGAGCATACTAACACAGTTCAGGTATACTAGGCCAATATGGCATTTATCCTCTAGGATGAGATCCCATGTCATATGATGTCCTTCATCAACAACCTACTGGTCAAATTGGTCATGACCCAATACCAGTGCTCTGATGGCTCTTATGAGACCATACTGGAAAATCCTGGTATCTGCTGATTTATTTTCAAGCACCTGACCATTGTCCACAGAATCCTCTAGTGGTTACAGAATATAAATGTAACCATCTCTGCCAAGAAATTTGTTCTTGCTGCATCCTTGGTAACAATTATCAGCCACAAGTGCACAGCTGAGGGTCATGTAGTGCACAAGAACAAAGTCCAGAAAATCCATGATTGGCCAAAATGTAGCATGTTGAAGCATATATGCACATTCCTCGTCTGCATTTTTATTCAAAATTTTGCTTCAATTGCCTAACTGTTGGTTGATATCACCTGCAAGAGCATTCCCTTCAAATGGGGTGATGCTGTTACACTTGGACCGGGTAGGTATGAGCGTAGACTTGACTAGCTCAATCCATGTATCATTCTAAGTGCGTAGACACAGCTTAACCCCCAACTGCAATGGAGGGTTTGGGATAGGGACTATGTCGAGGGATCCGAGGGATCAGTCGCGAGGATTTAGCAGTATATCCAAGTAGATCTAGTCTAAGGAGTACTGTGTACAGGGCAAGGTTTATATACTGGTATAAACTGAGCACAGACCAAGTTTGTAAAAGGAAAATAAGAGATCGTATGACTTGAGAGTGAATGGCCATTGGCCGAAGATAAACGATAGGAGGGAGAATGGCCATTGGCTGAAAGGAGTTGTACGAGATAAAAGATAAGAGATAAGAGAAAGCTCGTAATCAATGAATTGGCCGAGCGAGAAGTCCGAAGGTTGGCATGTGCCCGTGGGAATGGCTAAGTGGTTATACAGTTCGCATAGAGCGAGAAATAAAGAAAAGAAAAGAATAAACCATAACATTACCCTCTGTTTAGATGAAAGGTTACCCGACCTTTCTTACTACAAATCGATGTACCCACTAGTGGGAGAGCCTGTGATGTTGGCGTAACCAATGTCATCAATGACATCGTCTCCATAGTTCAACTCTTCTGATGTGGGAGTGTGGGGTCAATAGTAAGGGGGTCGTCAGTGATGGGAAGAACTAGAAGATTGGGACAAAGAGCCTAATGAAGGCTGACGACAATGGAGTGGGCAAACGGCTTGGATATGACCTGGTTGGAAGTGAAGGCAGAAGGGGCATTGATATAAAGAGCAGTTCACCCTGATATGGCCTAATTGCCGACAGACAAAGCACATGTCTGGAAAGTGAGGATTTGATGGAGGCAGTGGGGTGAGGGCTATGGCTCATTGCCGATCTTCTTCGGTTGCTTGTTGTTCTAAGAGGTCAAGGGCCTTTGCTTCGTCTTCCATAAGGACTGGTGTGATAGTGTTGTCTGGAGTAAATCTTCCATGTGGGATAGGGATGGAGGTGGTTGGTGAGGGAGAGGGATCGTGTCGAGGAGGTAGCGGGATTGGATCAGGAGAACGAACTCTATTGAAGGGAGGACTGTTATGGGCACGTTGTTGGGAGAGGTCATCCAAAACATCATCCATGCGAAGCTGGTCCATTCCAATCAGTAACTGATCCTCAAGTTCCTTGTTAGCATGTTGTCCCATCTGAGCTGCCATCCTACACGTCTTTACGAGTTCTTCCTGTAGGCCATTGCGTGGTCTGGGTAAGTGGATGAGGATATGATCCAACATAAGGGCAATGCGTCGGTTTGCTAGAAAACATCTATAGCAAACGTCTAAAGGTGAATTGGTATTGAGTAAATGGGAAAGAGAAACAGCATAAGAAGAATCAAGGAGGGGAATGGTCATAGCTCTGAGATTTCCTTCTGATAAGGGGTTTTTGAGGTGGCAGGCATACTGATGTTCAAGGCGGGTATTCATGGTGTTTGTCGAGGTTCAAAAGTGGGTTCTAGGAAAACAACTGTGGATGAGCCTTTTTATAGGCTTTTAGTAATCTGGGAGTGTTATCTAAGGAACTTTCCGGTTCCCATGAGTAATCGGCCAACGGGTATCCTTTCCACTTGATTAGAAATTTCCGTCAGGTTGGAGATCCTTTATGACTAAGGATCGCTTCTATCTCATACTCCTCTTCTCCAGCGATAAGGTCAGATGGTGGTTGTTTGAAATTCAAACCATGTACATCGTTCTCGCGATAAGGAGATAGAAGGGAGGTGTGAAACATGGGGTGGATCTTCCATGTTTTGGAAAGTCAAAGTTGGTAGGTGATCAGAGATAGGACCTTTGTTATCGTAAAGGGTCCTTCTCATTTTGCAGCGAACTTCAGATTTTCTATATGGCGCTTCAACTTATGCGCTTCTAGCCAAACTTTGTCCCCTTTGGCGAAGGGTGTGAACAAGTGTCGGTTTCTTCGTTTCATCGTCATCTGAGCAAGTTCATGGGCGGCAAGGGCTTCGTCTCGAGCCGTGGAGAGTCATTTCAAGCGGTTTTCTACCGCAGGGAGGTTCGTGTCGGAAATGACTGTGGGAAGTGATCAGGGTTCATATCCCATCATCAGGAAGAATGGAGATTGACTGGTTGTGGAATGGGGTCAGTGATTATGCGCAAATTCTGCCATAGGGATCTTTTCTGCCCATGAGGTGGGGTTCGATTCACAGTAAATCCGCAGGTACATCTCAATCTCCTGGTTAACCCATTCCATTTCTCCATCTGTCTGGGGATGATACGCCATTGATAAGGCAAGGTCATATCCGAGAAGTCATCCTAGTTCTTTCGCAAAGGCAAAAGCGAACTGTGGGCCTCGATCTGAAATTATTTTATCATAAAGGCCAAAATGAGTATAGACCTTTTCGTAAAACAGTGTGGCGATGCCAGCTGAGTCAATCATTTTCTTCGTGGGGCAAAGAATTACCCCCTTCATAAGCCCATGGTCGACCATGACCAGAAGTGAGTTGAAACCGTCAGATAGGGGGAGGTCGGTTATCAGGTCACAAGACACCTGTTGAAAGGGTCATGACACATGTGAGGGGATTGGAGTCAGGGGAGCCGTAGTCGGGTGGGTGTTAGCTTTGTTCTGCTGGCAAACAGCACAGCCTTCAACGTATTTCCGAATAAAGGCAGCTAAGCCAGGCCACCAATATTCTCGTGCGACGAGTTGTCGCGTTTTCAAATAGCCAGGGTGTCCGGTGGCATTGTGGTCGTGGTTCTGCGAAACAACGGCATGTCGATGGTCAGGGGGAATGTAGACATGGTTCTGATATGTAAGGATACCAGCATCGTATTTCCAATCAGAGAGTTGGTCACGAAGGAAAGAAGGAACACCTTCCATTCATTGTAGGGCAGTGAGGACGGTGGGAACATCAGCCATGGAGAGTGGATCTTGTCCTGTAGCGCTATGTCAATAAGGTTTACAAAGACCAACTGGAGGAGGAGAGTCATAGCCATGTTGTCATTGTCATTTGGGGGTATCAGGTCGGGTCGTCTAGAAAAAGCGTCAGGGCCAGATAGGAATTTTCCAGGTACATGCGTTATCAGAAAATCATAGTTGGTGAGATCTAATAACCATCTCGCCTGTTGTCGGTTCAAGTTCTGGGGTTTTCTGAAGTATGTCAGATTTTTATGGTCGGTGAAAATCATCACCCTATGTGGCGTTCCTTGAAGGTAATGACACCAAGTCTTCAGTGCTTGTATGATGGTGAGCAATTCTCTATCAAATATGTCATAATTTTGTTCGGCAGAAGTGAAAGTTTGGAAGATATAGGCGCAAGGGTGCCATTCTCTGTTGGAGTCAGTCTGCAATAATATTCCTCCAGTAGCATACTTGGAGGCGTCAGTCGCAATAGCGAATGGTCATTCAAGGTTCGGCATAGCTAGAACCAGTTCTTCTGTAAAGATTGTTTTCAGCCGTTTAAAGGCTTCTTCTTGTTGTGACCCCCATTCCCAGGGGTGATTCTTCTTCGTTAAGTCAAGAAGAGGTCTGGCGATATCGGAGTAATGAGGGACAAATCATCTATAGAAGTTAGCGAATCCTAAAAAGGATCGAACATCTTTGACTTTCGTCGGGGTTGGCCAGTTTTCAATCCCTTTTACCTTGACTGGGTCCATGGCGACGTGCCCTTGCTTGATAATCATGTCGAGATATTCGACTTCAGAGCAGTTGAAGTGGCATTTCTCGAGTTTGAGGCAGAGGTTGAGTTCTTTCATGCATGCTAGGACGCATTGTGTTCATTCTTTGTGCATCTTCATATCACCTGAGAAGATTAGCAGGTTGTTCATATAAATCACTAGCCATCCTTCCGCTATCATATCCCTAAAGGAATTGTTCATAAATCTCTGAAACATGGGGGGTGAGTTCGAAAGACCAAAGAACATTATGTTCGGCTTGTAAAGCCCCTTATGAGTAATGAAGGCGGCTTTCCATTGGTCTCCATCCTTGACTCTGATGTTGTTATAGCCCCATTGTATGTCGAATTTTGTGTAGACGTTAGCGTCCTTCAGTTTATCAATGAGGTCAGAGATTAGCGGGAGGGGGTAGGCATCCTTGATCATATGTTTGTTGATGTATCTATAGTCCTGGCAGGGTTGTAAACTGCCGTCTTTCTTTTTGACAAAAAAGAATGGCAAGGCCTGAGGGGATTTCGAAGGCCGTATCTTTCTGGTTCAGAGATTTTCTTTAATGAAGGCTTCTGTGGCCTGTTGTTCATCTGGGGATAGTGGGTATACTTTCGCTACTTTCGGGACAAAAGAGTTGTCCAGGTTTATTGGGTGATTGTAAGGTCATGAAGGAGGGACGTGGTCGATAGCCTCCTTTTCAAAAATTGTTCTATACTCCTCGTATTCTTTTGGGAGTGTCGGTTTCAGTTTCATCTTTTCGGCTTCTTCGGCAAGCTTCATGGCTGTTGTGTATGTGCGGAGCCACCGCATTTGTCAGGGTTGGGAAAGTTGTTGTACCTTCCAGAGTACCTGTCGTTCCCAATCTGTGTGCTTCCTCATCCTTTTAATCATCCGTTCTGGGGTCATGATGCCACAAAAGCTAAGAACCTTCGTAGTGGGTAAGTCCGAAGATCTGAAACCTTGGTCACCTCATTCAGTGTTGTCGAGGTCATTGACTTCGTTGGGGGGTGAGGTGTCAATCTTTTCTAGCATGAGTTGAGCTACTCGATCTCCAGTGTCAATCTTCAGGTCTTCCTTTCCATGGTTGAACAGCAGGACTTTCAGGGATCCTCTGTAGTCGGGGTCAATCACGCCAGCACCTGTTTGAACCATGTGCTTTGAGGCAAGCCCACTTCATGGGGCAATTCAGCTGTATGTTCCTTCGGGAAGTTATACAGCAATCTTCATATCAATCAATCCCTTATCTAGAGCAGGGATGGTCGTTGGTTTGGCGGCATACAAGTCGTGTCCGGCTGCATGCTTTGATCCTTTTGTAGGGATCTTAGTGTTCGTTGATAGCTTTTGACTTTAAACTCAGAAGCTTTAATCAAGCGGATGTATCATCGAGGCTTCTGCTGGAGGGATGATGTCATTTGGTAGAATTTGGGGGAAAGGTCATGGGAGTCATGGATGTCTAGGATCCCTTTCGTCCAGTCGATCATTGGGTTGACTGATTGAAGCCAGGGCATTCCCAATATCATCGTCTGTCATCCACAATTCATTACGTAGAACTTTGCTTTAGTGATGATGGAGTCAGTCCGGAAGTAGAGTGTCATCTGGTACTGGATGTCTCCATGTTTGTTCTCAGCGGTGTTGACGTTCTGTACTTTCAGTAGGTGAGACAATTTCTCGATTGGGAGTCGGTGTTGTTTCGCAAAGCTCCAATCTAAGCAGGAGATCTCTGCTCCACAGTCGATGAGGGCTTTGGTTTCAACATCTTTTTTGCTCTTTCCTGTAGTCATAAACTGGATGGGAACTCGAAGTCCATGTTTATTTCGATCAGCTATTAATACAGGGGAGCAAGAAAGTCGGGGAGGCACTTGCATTGACAAAGTCCTCCCATCTAAAAACCCTTGTTCTTCTTTGTGGAGATGCGGGCCGTTTGTACAGCCTCTTTGTTGTCACTTTCTTCGGCGTCTGCTCCATCTCCAGAGTCTGAGGACTCTTCTTTCTTCTCAACTCGCCTCACAGCTTTTACTGAATCCTTCTTCTTTTTCTGAGTTGAAGGGTGAGTTTTGTTCTTCTTCTGTTCGGGGCAGTCCCTGAATAGGTGCCCTTGTTTATGGCAGGCAAAACATCTGCCGGTTCGGATATGTTCTTCTCGTTCTTTTTGCAAGAGTTCAATGTGGTCGACGTCCATAGCGTCGGGGTCGCAAGTTCGTCTGGGGGTGTATGTCGGTGTTGGTCAACCTTTCTGGTTGGTCGAGTTTCGGGCCGAAAAGACTGTTAATCGTTCATAGGCAGCTTGAAAGTAAAGCACCTTCTCAAACCACTTGTCGATGTAAGTGGGAGGGGTATCCATTCCAAGGATTCTGCGCACAAGGGCAGGTTTCAATCCTCTGGAAAAGAATTTGATCAGTGCAGCATCTTGGGTGATTTTACTCCTAGCTGTGTATGTTCTGAAGTTCGCAATGTATTTGTTGAGGGACATCGGTTTCTTGTCGTTCATGGTAAGCATCACCATCTTGGCTATGGCTTCTGCCTGGGTATCAGCGCATTCAAAGGAGGCTTTGAACTCTCCCTCGAACTGGCGGAATGTCCTGAAGGACAGGGTCGTCTTGCTAAGGCAATCTGCTCAGTATCGGGTGGCCCATTGGAGAGTGACACCTTTCTTCATATAAGAGAGAGCGTACGCTACCCTCTTGTCATTGTCGTCATAAAGCTCCTTATTGATCAAGAGGTAAGCTTTGACGGATAGGATGAGGGACTCAGCTTTTTCGTATGATCCATCATAAGCCTCAGGTGCTCCAATCTTGAGTTCAGTGGGTTTCGTCATCGACATCTTGGTCGAGGTTCTGGTTGCAGCGGCTTTGGGGCTCAGTCCTGCAGTTCGTTTGGGGGGCTGCGAGAATTTCTTCATTGGCTCTGCAGGTCGTTCTGCTGCGGCTTGGGGTTTTTCCTCCAAGGGTCGTGTCAGTGGCCGGGGTTTTTCCTCCGGTATCGTTCGTCCGTGTTCTGGTTCTGAGTCCGAGGTGTCAGGGATAAGAGGGTCGGGGTGTTGGAGTTCAAATGGAGATATGCATAGGGGTTTCTTGCCCTTGGGTGTGGACTTGGGGTTCTTCGAGGACGAAATCTTTCAGTGGGTAATCTGGTCAGCAACAATGGCTGCTAGTAAAGAAGAGACTAGATCTTTTGTTACGCTTGGACTGGGTAGGTACGAGCGTAGACTTGACTAGCTCAATCCACATATTATTCTAAGTGCGTAGACGCAGCTTAACCCCCAACTGCAATAGAGGGTTTGGAATAGGGACTATGTCGAGGGATCCGAGGGATCGATCGCAAGGATTTAGCAGTATATCCAAGTAGATCTAGTCTAAGGAGTACTGTGTACAGGGTGAGGTTTATATACTGGTATAAACTGAGCATGGACCAAGTTTGTAAAAGGAAAATAAGAGATCGTATGACTTGAGAGTGAATGGCCATTGGCCGAAGATAAACGATAGGAGGGAGAATGGCCATTGGCCAAAAGGAGTTGTACGAGATAAAAGATAAGAGATAAGAGAAAGCTCGTAACCAATGAATTGGCCAAGTGAGAAGTCCAAAGGTTGGCACATGCCAGTGGGAACAGCTAAGTGGTTATACAATTCGCATAGAGCGAGAAATAAAGGAAAGAAAAGAATAAACCGTAACAGATACCCAACATACAGCAATGGCTCATCTTAAGGATGAGATAGTAAAGTCCCCTGTGCTTTGGTAACTTGACTATGAAACTGACTGTGAAATTATCCTTGCAGTAGACACTTCAGTGATTGCAGT
>JBBPQW010000997.1:0-11067 GCA_038092695.1 Boletus rubropictus | reverse complement strand
GGATCGCATCCGTGCTTGTGATGCTAACTGGTGAGCTGTGTTACAAGGTAATATTACCTGAGAATTATATACTGTTCTGTTCTCACCATTCCGAAGCAATGGCCACTACCGATCAAGATCTTGTCAACGATATGATGGCTCATGACGACCAAGTTATGGATTGTGATGCGCCCTTGACTGAAGGCCCATCCTGCACTCCAAGTGCCGACTTGGGCTGCGAAGATGAGATTGACTATGAGATTTTAACCGAAATGGTGTCGCAAATGGCTGACTCTAAAGGCTAGTAAGTATTGGATTATTCTCTTTCCCACATAAATAGATTAATGTGTTCCATAGTCACCGAATAGATGATCGTATCCGGACAGATCGCATAGAGGCACAGACCGAGCACTGGACACTTCAAATGGATTGCTTAGTCCTTGCCTACCTGGAGTACCGTGCAAAGGACACAGGTGATGGTATGCTGTTAACTCAGCCACAAGTGCCAAGCGGTGACAGTGAGAAATGTCAGTTATCAGATATCGGCCTTGTTGATGTGTTCTGTATGTGTCTTTTGTTATTGTTGGAACACGGTACTAACTTTTTTTAGTCTACCAGCGTGGCTCATTTACCTTGTCTTCATCGCAGCAATTCCCCAACAAGGCATTGCTCTCTCATGGGTACCTTGGTTGCTCGCCTTTGCACCCAACCGTTGCCATATCAATTCACATGCTTGCCGTATTCCGCCAATATCATCGCAGCTGCCCTGGCTTCAGCATTCACGGACAATGCAAAGCTTTGTGTCACCTTCACAGTGCAAGTTCATTGCTTGTCCTTTGTATGATGTTTCTGTTGACTGAATATTGATTAGGTACCATATCGTCCCTATCTTAGCGCTCAGTTTTCAGCTGCATTTGACGCTTATCTTGAGATTCTTGCGCGGGTGGAAAAAAGGGTTGATGCTGTGTTGACACGTAACATCCCCAATTGGCGAATGCAGAATGCCTGCCCTGCCTGCTTCTACAAACTCAAAGATGAACCACTGCTTGAGTTCTCTTATCTTGCAAGCATCGATGGTAATAACAGCCTGAAAAGATGGTATTCTCCAAACACATCGCATGTTGATTCACGAGAGCCACGCTCCAACTACTGGATTAGCAGGCAAGATGTTGATCGTTTCAAGGATGAGGTAAAGGCACGAGCGGTAAGCAAGTTGCATCTTACCACACCATTTTGTTAATCATTCCTTAGCCTGGATCTTGTTCACGCACTGATGATTGGGAGGATGTTGAAGATCCTGATTCCAGTATGATGCACTGCATTGAGCATTGGAGAAATGCCGGCTCAGAAGCACAGGAAAAAATGTTCAAGGTCTTCAATGAGTCAGGCATTTTCATTGCTTGTTGTCGTCATCGCTTCGTGCTTGTGGCGTGTGATATGGTCTAGAGCGGTGAATTGTGAGTACATATCATTTATGAGATTGCATTGCTTACCAGGTGTGGTGCAGGGTGAAATATCCATTGGCAGTCATTGATCGCTTGCTCACCATGTATGGATCCGACGGTGGGCTTGCATATGACATCAGTTGTGCATTTGCCACAACCCTCTCCAATAGCATCCTTGGACCATGTGCTCATGCCCTCAACTTATCCTTAATGGTTGGTGCTTTCCACGGACATGCCCACAACTGCCAATGCCAACTGAAGTGGCATCCAATGTACATTCCTGGAACTGGGCATACTGAAGGTGAAGGCTGTGAACATGTGTTCTCAGCCTCGAATGCACTCGCACGGGGTACATGACATGCCAGCTCCTTCCATCGACATCAAGCTATTGAGCAACACTTTGTGTTTTGAGACATGGACAAATATGCTGCATTGAGTATGGATTCTTTCTATCCTCTTTTCATCTAACCTTATATGTTGTAGGTTCTTTCTTATGAAACCATTATAGTGAAGCACTGAAAGCAGTGCGAACACTGGAGGCTGAGCTCTCGGTTATCCAGAAAGAGCTTAATCTCACTGACAATGACTTTCAACAATTTCATGAGGCCGAAAAGAAGTACTTTGCAGAACTCAAGGAACTGCCACACGAAGAGCGTCTGAAGATTCGGTATGTTGATATGTTGGATGAATTGGTGGAGTGCCAGTAAGTATACTACTTCTGCCTTACATCTAATGCTACTTATGATATATAGGAATGAATGGGAACAAGCTCATGTAGCCACCAACAACATTCGTAGCTGTGTGGCAGACGATCAGATTTTTCTCACCATTTTCTGTGGTCGTAAGCGCATAGACACTGCTTATGCGAAGTTACAGAATGCTGAGACGTAAGCAAGCCATGGAGCTCGAGTTGCAAATTGAGGAGTGCTGGGCTATTGGTAGTGATCAATACACGTACTACAAGCAGGAAGCTTCCATTGGCAAGTACCATGCAGCACTCGATGAACTTGAGCGCTTGGTTGTCATGCATCTATTCGAACTGTCAAAGATGTCATTGTCAGGGACAGGTCACTTGAGTCACATCTTCTGATCACTCATTTACTGAGCATTTATTGCAGGATATAAGCTCCGACGTCAAATTGGCAAAGTGCTGCAACACTGATCAGCTGCAATTCAGACTGCCATTACTCGCTATAACACACAAGCTAAGGTTCTTGACCTGCCACAGCCAAAGATTTCGTGGAAAGATATCACTGACTACAGCTTCCTTGGTGAGTTTGATCTACTGCGGTATTCACGCGGGGATATGCATTCAAATGACTGGACAAAACCTGCCTATCATGAGGCAACAACAAAGTTTTTCAGGCTTCAATGGGCTCGTGAGGAGATTTTACGATTAAATGTTGAAATTCGGCGGTTATACACTGCTATCCATGATGAGAAAATTGCGGTCTCAACTGCAATTCAAAACTTGACCAACTCGGACCCCCACCTGGCTTTGGAAATGCAGAGGTTATGGCAGGAACATGCAGCCATCAATGCAGTTCACCTCCATCGCCTCATGCAGATTCAAGGACTTCTGGGCTTTTTGGGGGCACTTGAACTTGGCGTTCATGATATGAAAGAACGCGTGTCAACAGATACTGCTGAGGACCTGCCAGTTCCATCTGCTGAAGGCATGAATGGCCATGCGCATGAAGTCAAGAGAATCATTTCATCTGAGTATCATATGGACACTGATATTCAGGAGCAGATAGAGGACAATCAGTCACTAGAACTTTTTGCACAGTATATAGAGTGTATTGGTGATTAGTATCAATAGATGAATGTATTTTGTTCATGATAACAACATTGCTCATATTGTCCACTGCACATAACAAAAACTACCTGGTTGTCCAATGCATTCCACCATGCACTTGGAATATCCAAACTCATCAGCGCTAGGATGTGTTCTACCTACAACTCTAGTTACTGTTCATGTTATCCAAAGCTTTCATTCGGTCTTCAAGTTTGCAGACCGAATGAAATCTGTTAGGTAAATGCTACAAATGTACTAAGCACCTACAAATGGGCACATAAAAGGGCATCTTCGCATGTTCCTTTCCCTACCCCAATGGCATCCAGTCCTATAAAGGAGAAGGCAGCCAGTAGCACAAAAGCAAAAGCAAAGATGCCAGGACTGCTACAAGACCTTCAACCATATGCATCCGATGGTGTAGCTGAGTTATGTAGCATGCTGTTCAAGGAAACTTTTACAGTTTCACAGCGTCTGGCAGCTTCTCGTGCACTCCTTCGACATGGTGCTCATGTCGATGGTACTGACAGCCAAACACAAAGTCCGGGTGGCCTCCATCCATCCTTTTTCAGCTTCCAAGAGAAGACAGGGGAATCGACAAGGCTCTCACTTGCACATGAAGACTTCAAGGAAGTCTGCACCCGTGATCTTTTTGACACCATTTGTTTTTTGTTCCATATCCTGATTGCACTAGTTCCTCATGTTTTTCATCCTTCCCAGGTCATTCAGCAGGACCGTCTTGATGGTGGGGTATCGCTCCTGCTGCGCTGTCCAGGATTCACTGCTCAACCAAACCTTGGACCTGAAGATATTGTTGCTGATGTGTATATTACCCCATGTGCTTTTAATGCTGCCCAACTAAAGATGAGCGAGAGCATCGCCATCATTATTCAAGGATTCTGTCAGGAGTTTGCACTTCCTCATTTCCATGAGTTTACCAAATCATGCGACATTGAAGACATTGGTCCCATTGCTCCCCCTTGTGAGTTTCTTCTTCTTCTTCTTTTTGGTAATATTTAAGTTATATTTATATTCCGTAGCTTATGCACCATCTATTACATTGAATTCTTCACCATTCCTGCCTCCAGCAGCCATTGACAGCACTCGCATCCGTTGCTCTGTGCAGCCATACATTACTCCAAGCTCCACCTCTAGCAGATCCAAACATGTCACATCAAAGGCCGCCAAGCCCAGCAGTGCTGAAGATGACATGAAGGTTGGTGTGTCCATGCCTGTGATCCAATTCCAGGTTCGCTGGCGCTGCAATGCGGATCGCTTTGCTCACGATGAGCTTGCAAAGGCAATTCTGGATGTAACCTCTGGGGAGAGCTCTGCGGTTGAGGCTGCTGCTTTGAGTCCTCACCCTATCATTAGTATTGGAGCGAACACTGATGCTGTACTTGATCGGTTCAATTTGAGTGATCAGATCATTCCTTGCCTCTGTGAGCTTGTCACAACTGTGCGCAATAGCCATTGGGAGGTGACGCTTTGAAATCCACCCTGGAATTTGAATTATGAACAGGCAGCAAACTTGCAAAGGGCATTGCATGCTGATCTTGGGGTGGTTATGCCATTAGCAAAGGTCTGAAATATTTCTGTCTATCTGTCATGCTCGACTAACATGTTTCCATTAGATGTCTTTTAGTATCTGGGAAGCTATCCTGAAATTCATTTTGACCCTGCTCCTTGCCTTTGCCACTTTTGTTTTTTACTATCTATTCTCATCCTAAATCATTTTATTCGAATTTACCTCCATTTTCCTATGTTTGCCGGTGATAGAAAAGTATATAAGTTGGTCATTCAACTAACCGTGTGTGTGTGTTGTCCCCCTTTGACCATGGCCAATAGACCGGCAGTGCAAGCTGCTGAGACAACGACAATGACAGGCACCTTACCACCATCATATGTCCTCGTTCTTTTTCTGGCAAGTCTCAAATTCACATTCATGGCTCAGGATTCAATGTGCAAGTGTGCCGCTCACCAAAGAAGCACGTGTGATAGTCTATGAGCATTGGCATCAAGCAGCAGCTTGCTACCACAAGGACATAGAGAATGCCTGGCAAAAGATTGACCAATCCATTGCAGACATTGCCTTGATGCACCACAAGAGTATCCAATGTGTTCAAAAGGAGCTACACATGGGACAGTTGGTGCTGCATACCTGACAAACAGTCAATGCTTGGAATGCCTGGTGTGCCAAGATTGCAAGTGAGAAATCCTCTCGTGCTGAAAAAAGTTTGTTTTTATTCTTTCAGAGGCTTTTTTTCTAACCAAGTTTCAGGTGCCACTGGTTCAGATTTCCTCATCGACATGATCCAATGCCGAAAATCTGAGTACTTGGCGCTGACTGAGAAGAAAAAAAGGCAGCTCATGAAAGACTTCACTCAGATTCGAAACACTAAGCACACTGCTCGCCGTACTTCAGCAAGATCACGCATCAATGACATTACAGGAACAATTAAATGTGTTGAGGATGCAGTATGTGGCTACTAAGTGTGCATTGTCATGTATCAATCTAATTTTTGGTTATTACTAGCTTAGTGCTTTGAGGTCATGAACTGGCCTTGAGTCCACATTGTCCGCTGTCCATGGATCAACAGATATCATCTTATGCCCAATTCATTTTGAGACAGAAGGTCTTGTGGGTTTTCTTGGCAATAGTGTGCATATCGACAGGCAAGATCTCATGAGCAGGATGGAAGGTTATTCAGTTCAGGGTATCCGCGGTAAGATTGTTAAGTTTTATAGGCATTCTGAGACTCAGTCATCACAAAGGTGCTGCTCACAACCACTGAGATCGTGTAGTTGCAGTACGCTCAGAATTACGGAATGTCATTTTGAGCATGCTTCATAAGTATCTTAACATAAGTTCATTTTCAACTCTAACCAATACATTACATGAAACAGGTGAGATCACCAGTGACGAGTCTGCCCAAATGCGATACAAGGATTTCTGGCCAAAAATAGTTCAATGCTACAGGGTTGAGATTGAGGGCTGGCCAAGCGATATTACCTTCAGTAATCTCAGCGACAGTTCACGATCACTCCCAGATCTTGACTCACTGTTAAGGAAGTGGAAAAATGGTACAATTTACTGGCGAAAACTTACAAATGAAGAATACACAAGGCTCGAGAACGACCGCAATGAGCAGATTGAGAGTGGTACAATCACTGTTCACAAGCGTCAAATTCGTTCTGATGCAGGTACGAAACAGAGAAGCTATGGTAAGCATATACAAGCAAGCAAGAAGGCTCGAACCACCAGTGATGCTGTCATTGAGCCATCGGATGATGAGAACAACGACACTAATACCACTAATGAGAATGCTAGCAGCACTGTAGCACCTTTGCCATCCAGCATTGTATCACCCACCCCCAATTTGCCTTTACCACCTAGTGTCACATCATCCCTTGATTCAGCGTCAGGTATCACTGCGACTCCCAGCAGCACCACAGCCACCACCACCCCCACAGATGCAGATATTGCTGCAACTCCCAGCCGCACCACAGCCACCCCCACAGATGTAGGTAGCATTTTCAACGACTTGTTCAACACAGATGGTAATGCCACAAGTGTGCTTAATGATGTTTTTACTGGATACAATAACCCTAATTATTTCTTCAACTTTGACTTCAGTGATGGGACTACACCCACCATGACTTTTTAATGACCTTACCTTTGCGTAGACTTCGACATACCCCAACTTCGTAGTAGACAGCCAACGAGACAACTTGGAAAGTTTTCAACAGCTTTCATAAATCAGTAGACGCAGCACTTTAGAAGTGAATAAATACATCTAGTTAAAATATGAACTGATCAATATTTCAATGTAAATAAAATACCACTATCGCTCACACACTGTGATCTCAATTCACGATAATGAAACCATGCAGATAATCAGGCAATAAAGCATATAACAATAATGACCATGTGGGGAGCGATTGAGGAAGAAATGAGCAGCTTGAGCACAGAGAACGACAGGGAAATGAGTAGCTTCCATGCTGATGATAAGAACAAAGAGAAACAAGTGAGTCGAATGTGAGCAATGACAAAAAAAGGGTAGGTTTACTTGTGGCCGACAAGGATGAGAATAAACGGACGAGTTTGCTGTGGCTGACAAGGATGAGGAGGAACAAGTGAGTTAGGCAACCACAAGGGGAAACAAGCAAGTTCACAGTGGCCGACGAAGACAAGGAGGGACAAGCAAGTTGGCCGCAAACAACAGTGATAACGAGGTGTTCAAGGGGCGGCACAAATGACGATGACAAGGAGGAACAAGCGAGTTTGCGGTGGCTGACAAAGACGAGGAGGAATGAGTGACGAAGACGAGGAGGAACGAGCGAGTGAGCCGCAAACGACGGTGACAATGAGAAATGAGTGAGTTTGCAGTGGCTGATGAAGACAAAGAGGGACGAGTGAGTTAGCTGCAAACAATGGTGACAACGACGATGGGAAATGAGCGAGTTTGTGATGGCCGACAACAGCGATGATGGCAACAACGGAGGGAGACAATAAAGGGCATGGGAGAATATTCAAGGGGGCGGGGCTGCATTTGGCAAGCGACAGCTGAAGACGCCGAGATGCCAAGTGGCACTGAGCCGAGGGGGCTGGGTAGTCCCACAGCTTCTAAGTATGTATATTTAGGCATGGGTTTATTCCCGGTGTCAACAATTCACAGGAAGAGAGCCTAACTAGGCTGAAAGACACACATAGCCGAGGAGCCTAATTAGGCTCATTTTGCGGGTAGGTCAGGTGGGTCTTCTTTCACTGATGGCAGGGTGTAGGTAAGGTAAAGCCTGGGACCCAACAAAGTCCTTGCAAATCATCTCTTCGAACTCTGTGAGAGTGATGGAGTGCTGTATTGAGGGAGGTCAGGTGAACATAGCACTCAAGCAGTCATATCAACACGACAGACCTGGAATGGAAGCTAGGAGGACCCACTGGAGGTTAGGGGCATGATACATGGATAGGTAGTTCCCTGCAATGAGTCAACAGGGGCGTGTACTGACTTGACTGGTTGTTGTGTGGAAATGAAAAGTGCTTACCTACCCAGCCGCGTTCGAGATAGTAGTCCAGCAACTTGATACCGCACATAGACACTGCTTACCAGTGATCACATCAGTGTAAGCATCATGTTCGACGGTGACCGCAACACGCTCAACAATGACCGCATCTACTCGAAGAGAGAGACGAAGTGAATGAGAATTCCAAACGTAAGGAGTGCAACTACGATACAGGATGTCTTATATACGAGTGAAAGGCTAGAGCGTAACAGGGTATGACAACGTATGATGGAGTCATGACAACACATGCGACATATGCGAGAATGATGAACTATGGGGTGATAGGGATGTAATGAGATGAGAGTCTGGGATATGTGGAGAGGGTGGAAAACATAACATTACCCCCTTTCTAAGGCAAGACGTCTGCGTCGAGCAGGATGAGATCAAAGAGATGAGAGGGGAGGCGGGTCAGGGAGGCGGTGAAGGCTTGGAATGCAGGGTCGTTGAAGAGAGTACCTTGGCCAGAGCACGAGAGACAGTCGCAGGGAGACGTGTCAAGTTCTCATAGTTTAATGGTGGGCCCTCGGATGGCTGTAGGATTTTTACGGTGGAACAGGAGTACTGAGTCACGAGCATGATGGAGCTCCGTTACTGGTATCCACTCATTCTCCTCACGAGGGAAATCCTTCCATTTGACAAGGTATTCAACACGTCCTCGGCATTTATGGGAGTCAATGATTTCCTCTACTTCATGCTCCGGTTTTTGGCCGACAATGATGGGAGGCAGAGGCGGAGGTTTCTGCTGCGATTTGAACTGTCCTGAGGTGTAGGGGATGAGGACGCACTCGTTGAAGTTTGGATCTATACCTCTCCATTTCTGATCCAGTTTCAACTGGTAAGATCCATCAATATTCCTCCTCTCAATGGCAAACAGCCCATACTGTCGGTTGTCTAGCTTCTTCATTGGGCGATCCGACCTAATGTTTGTCGCCTCTATGAGAACCAGATTACCGACTTGTAGTGGAGGACTGGGCTGGGCTTTCCGATTGTGATACCGCTTCATGTCCGCCTGTGCATATTCTAAGGACTTCCTTGCAAGATCCTGGAGATCGCGCATGCGAGTCACGAAGTCTTGCACTGAGGCATTGCGTACCCCTTTTTGGGCTTCAGTGTGAATGATGGGGACCTGACCGTAATTGAGGAGGAAAGGCGAGTATCCAGTCAACGCCGAGGTGCGTTGATTGTGAGTGAACTCGGCTAATGCCAGCCACTCCACCCAATTGGTCTGTTAGTGGTTGATGTAGAGGCATAAGTACTGTTCTACTTCTGTGTTTAACCTCTTAGTAAGACTGTTCATCTGCGGGTGATATGCTGTAGAGGGATTGCCTTCAATTTTCAGCAATGTATATAGGTCCTTCATGAACGAGGACACAAATTGGGACCTGCGATCCGAGATCACTTTTTCGGAAGTACCATGCAACTTGAAGACGTGATTGAGGAAGATATGGGCTATGCCTTGCGAGGTGATCTCGGTGGTTACAGGGAAGAGGTGGATCATCTTGGAGAAATGATCTACAACATTGAGGATCATGTTCTTCCCCTGGGATTCGGGAAGGGGTCCTATCAGGTCCACCGAGATCGTTTTCCAGGGAGCGTCTGGAATTCGGTGCAGGTGTAGTGGGGTAGTGCAGGATCTTTGATTGACTTTTGTCTTTTGGCATTGATCACATCCTTCTACATACTTCTTTATGTCTTTTGTGAGTGTTGGCCAGTAATAATGTGCCCAAATGAGATCTCAGGTTCATTTCACGCCTGGGTGACCAGCAGTGGGGTGATTGTGGTACTGTACCAGTATTTGTTCTCGCAGGGGAGCATCATTAGGCACATAGAGGGCATGGTTCCATCGGAGGAGTCCTTCTTCTTCTGACCACAGTTCTCACTGTTCCTTTAGTCCATTTCGCGCGAATGGCTCTCTTTTCCATTGATGCTTGACAATTAAGTCCTCAATAGAGGGAAGCGGCTCAGCCGTGGTGCAAATTTGGGCATCTGGGAAAACGGTTATGGCTGTGTTGTCAGTGTCCACCCCCTTTCCATGGTCTGGCCTCTGGGACAGAGGGTTGGCAGGGTTGGAGGCACTGGGGCAGTGGGACAAGATGTAGTGATATTCCTGTAGGATCTGGTACCAGCGTGCTTGTTGACGGGAGAGATCCTGCGGGTGGCGATAGAACTCAAGGTTCTTATGGTCAGTCCAGAGGAGAAAGGGTACAGAGGCGTCGAGGAGGTAATGGTGCCACTCCTAGAGAGTGAAGATGATGGCAGCGAGTTCCAAATCAGCAGCGTGGTAGTTCCGCTCGGCATTGGTAAGGAAGCAGGAGATGTAGGCAATAGGTCGCCATACATCATGTTGGAACTGGGATAGAACAGCGCCGAGGCCAATACCACTACCATCGGTCTCAACACGGAATTGACCTGTATCATATGGCATCGTGAGCTGTGGAGCTGTTGTTAGAATGCCCTTCAGTTAGTCAAAGGCCTGTTGGCATTCAGGTAACCACTCGAAAGCTTTCTTTTCTGATGTGAGGGCATTTAATGGCTTTGCAATGGTGGAAAAGTTCTGCACAAAGTGGTGGTAGAAGTTAATGAACCCTAGGAAGCTGTGCAACTCCTTCTTGGATGTGGGTACTGGCCATTCACAAATACCAGCCGCTTTCACCAGGTCAGCACTGTTACGCTTGGCCCGGGTAGGGACGAACGTAGACTTGAGAAGCTAATCCTCTTGTATCGTTCTGAGTGCTCGGCAGCTCAACCCCCAACTGCAATGGAGGATTTGGAATAGGGACTAAA
>JBBPQW010000996.1:0-11068 GCA_038092695.1 Boletus rubropictus | reverse complement strand
AATGCTCTGGTATTTTCTTTGGTCAATCTAGATTATCATCCCCTACTCAGCCATATACTATGGTCAATTAAATCAGGGACGTACTCAACCACTCCAAACAGTGTTTTCCCAATGTATACAATGTCATGAAGGTGTGCTACAATCATTAGAAATGCGCTTGTATTTTGTTCAGGCAACTTATGACATGCCTCCTCCATTATCCTTAAATCTTTTATAACGAATTATTCTTTCCGCCGTTTTCTCTAAAATTTGAATTGGGACATCCCAATAGGTCTATATACATGCCTCTATTTTTATTTCTCCAAGAAAGTTGTTGTGTACTTGTAATTATAATTACTCCAGACTCTATATAATGACAACAAGCACAATCTAGCATGATGCTTGTCCAATGATAAAATAGATAGTCAACTTACTGTCTTTTTCAGCCAAGTTGGCTGTGTGGGAAATCATGGGTCAGAACATGCTCTCACCTTCTCGCTGTCGTTGTGCCTCAACGCCTCACCGGAATTCGACACCAACAGTACCATTCGACTTGGAAAAGCCTATGGATTGCGTCCCGCACTGACCGGAAGGGCGGAAAAGTGTTTTGGAAAATCCGAAATTTCACGGTGCCGGGATTTCCTTCCAACTAGTCTCTTGTCTTTCTCTAAGTTTTATGCTTGATTCCGCTCTCCAGGCATGCCGCGAGGACATCAGATCTCGATCGAGATTCAATGGGCTGTTATACGCCTATCAAAACTCCTTGATTTTGAACGAACTGCTATGGTCCTTGATCTGTCCATCCGATCAGTCAGGCGCATTGTTTCGTACTTCAATGCCCAAGGAACGATACAAAATCCAGGGGAGAACGTGGCTCCAAATGAACGACAAGGAAATCAACGTCTACATGATGTCAATGTTGAGGTATGATTGCATCTTGTTTTGTTGTCCTGTGATGCGCTGATCTTCATGCTATTACAGTTCTTGCTAGGTACGATTACAAAGACACCTGACCTCTACTTGGATGAACTGCAAGAAATGCTTGCCGTATCATGTGGCCGTACAGTTTCTCATGCTACAATTTGGCGCACACTTTGTAGAGCCGGCTTTACTATGAAGAAAGTAGGTATTTCCCTTCTTCTCGAGTCCTTGCTTTCTCATTTGTTCCAGATCACACGTGTCGCTGCAGAACGATCAGCTGAGAAACGCCTAGAGTACCTTGCAAGGATTGGTCAGTATGATCCACAGCAACTCGTCTTTGTGGATGAGAGCTCTGTTGATCGTCGGACGACATATCGTGGCCATGCCTGGTCTATTCGAGGAACCAAAGCACAACGCAAAGCATTCTTTGTTCGTGGTCGACGGTACATTACTCTTTGTTGTTGCTTTACATAATTGTTGCTGATTGCTATTCAGCTTTTCTGTTCTCCCTGCTCTTTCTCTCAGTGGCGGTATTATCCACTGCGAAATCGTTGAGGGGTCGTTTTGTACAGAGACATTCTCACAGTTTATCAAAGGTTTACTTGACGAAATGCAACCTTATCCCGCCCCAAATTCAGTCATCGTTTATGGACATTTGCCGAATTCACAAGCATCCTGATATTCAGGAAATGATTGAATCCAGGTACGTTCTATTGTTTTTTTTTTTTTTTTTTCATCGTTGAAAATATATGACCTATATATATCTAGAGGAATGCGATGCGAATTCCTACCACCCTACTCCCCTGATTTCAATCCAATTGAACTTGCATTTTTCTGCGATAAAGTATCATCTTCGCCGCAATGGCGCTTATACTCGCATGGCTATGACAGAGCTTACGGACGACGAATTATATGCAACGCTCCTTAGGGCTCTCTATGCCATTACTCCTCATGATTCATTTGGATGGTTTAGGCATTGTGGCTACGTGTAGATACTTTGTTGTAGTGCCTATTGATATTGTCCTGTTGTGCAATATGCTACCGCTGTATGATCTAGCGGCATCATGACACATAAATTACGCTCTCGATCTCCATTCAGCAGCCGTGCACGAGGAGTCTAGTACAAAAGTTCTAAGGGACAGCGTGCACTCCTTCAGGCTTGACTCACCATCATGGCCTCAAGCTCAAAGAAGCGCAAGAAACCCTCTCAGGACAATGCCAATAACACGGCTCCAATGCAAGGTATATACGATCAGTAATTCTTCGTCTAAAAATTGACAATTTTGAATTTTCTAGCTTCGAAAGCGAAACGACTTGGTGCATGCGCCAAGTGTAAAGTTGGAAAGTCCCGCTGTGAACTTGGAAATGGGGCTAGTGCCTGCGCACGGTGTGTCAAAATTGGACTCCCTGACGAGCGCGTACGTCAAGAGAGCTCAACTCGTTCTGCAACGACCACCGGCTGCCCACCTGTGGACTCTCTTATTCTCCCATCTGCTCCTCGAAAACGAGCCACTTCGGCAGTTCCTACCTCCCAGAAACCATCGTCGGAGTTATCAAGCAAACGCTCCAAGTCAGATGCCAAGATCACACAATCTGTCACTCAATCGCAGACGAGGCAGCAGTATTCAATCTCACGGGAACCTACGGTACCAGTTGCCCAGACCCCTGCACTGGGCAGCTCTGCCTTGTGCTCCATCCCTGAAATTGATGGTGACGACGTATCAATTTCTTACGATCCCCCATCTGATGTATTCAACTTGTTCGTGAACCCCCGTAACATATTCTACATGATTGTCGGAGCACAACGCTCTTTTTTTAAAAATAATCCCGTGCAGCGGTTGGTGTGCAATGGTCGAGCGAAGCTTGCCTGTGGATTTGAGGTGAAATTTCCCACGCGGCCAACTTAGCCGAAAAAGACAGTAACTTTCCTTGCGACTGCCCCAGGGCCGTCTGCTGATCTCTTAAAAATTTGTCCCACAAAATCCAACAAAAAACGTAAACATTGAAAGGTGAAAAAAGAAACTAGGACACACACAACACAATGACAACATAAACAATGATAAAGTGCGACAGTAAAAAAAAGGCGATGGATCGCGTCAGAGAGGAGGGAGCCATTATGCTACGCGAGGTGATGCTGAAAGGACAAGTGGACGGCTCACGAGCCATCAGGACCGAAATTATCCGCCCTTGTCTGCTGTTCACGCCATCTCCTCATCATATCGTCGTGGATCGGCTCTTTCTCCGCGGGCTTGAGGAAATGCTCGAACGCCTGCTCGACAGTCAGCTCCGGCGCCTCGTGTGGAGCGCTATCCACGCTGGTAAGGACCTTCCCCCACAGCCATGGGTCGTAAAGGTCTCCCAAGGCGGCCTGGAGACGTTCATGCGCCTCGGGCATCGTGATTCCATCCGTCTTCTGCACGAAGAGACGCACGATGTTCCGCGTGCCATCGTTGTCCAAGGCTCCTGGCGCCAACCCTGAGCGGTCCCCGCCCTTCATGTTTCCATCGCCCTCGCCCACGACCTGGTCCGCGACCTCGCCCACCACCTCGCCCACCACTTCGCCCGCCACCTGGCCCGCCACCTGGCCCGCCACCTCGCCCATGACCTGGCCCGCGACCTGGCCCACGACCTGGCCCACCGCCTCTTGCGCTCCTTGCTCGCCGACGTTCGCGGCCTCGTCCATCGTGACGTCGGTCTCAGGGCCGCTATCGCCCTCCAGAGCCTGCTCACTGGCGTTCGCTGCATACTCGACGGCCGCATTCTCGACGGCCGCATCCACATCCATGCCCACATCATCCTCACCGATAGCATCTGCATCGCCGCTGTTTTTTCGATTGTACGTCAGCGACAGTTCACCACATAAAGGGGGTCTATGGCCACCTACTCGTCAAGGTCGAAGAACGCGTCGGCCCGGCTCTGCAGGAAATCCACCGCAGGTTCTTGCACCTCGTTCCACCTCGGGGGGTTCCCTTGCGCGTCGCCTTCGAGCCTGGGTTCTTCCCACTTGTTCCTGAGCCTCGTCGTGTTGTAGAACTTGACAAGCGCTGGAAGATTCTTGCGGAAATCGGCGTCAAAGTTGAAGTGGTTAATCTTTCCCCACAACCAGGTATGCCAGTCCTCTGGATTTCTTGGGGCAAGCATCTCGCTTGGAATGCGAAGTCGTTGGCTTCGCAGATCTGTCAGGTACACTGGCATCAGCCTGGGGGGGCGAATCGAAATACAGAGAGAATTTGGGGGACTCGCTCACTGAAGGTAGCCGCGTTGCTTGGGTGCACTGGGTCGAGTGCGAGAACCCAGTGATCCCGCTTCGGAATGTCCTTGATGTCGCACCAGAGCCAGTCGAATCGATCCCGTATCAAATACTCGTCGAAGGCGAGCAGCTCGTCCTTTCCGTTGACCATGAACGTGTGCGCGAGAAGCTCATCAATGATCAGTCGCCGGATGATCATCGTTTGCATGTAATGGGCGCCCGTCTTCTTCAGCGATTCTTTGACCAGTCCTTCCGGGAGCGCGACGTCACTCTCCGTCGGCCGTGTGATCATTCGGCTCCAGGCCCTCCATGTCATCATCCAATATGTCACCGAGTAACAGAGCTGAATCCAGCCCTGTTCATACCTGAGCGGCAAGGGAACAAACCCCAACAGCGTCCGTTTTGCGTTATGAACACAGCGATATGCCGGCACTCGGCATAGTCGGTACGTCTGCCTGGAAGGATGGAGGTAATCCACCCGCTCCGGGAGGCCGTACCAGACGACCTGCTGCCACCATTCTCTGTACATTTCCCGGTCCATGATGTGACCATGGGACGAGATTTGGAACGTTGCGATGGGGGAGCTGCGTTTGGCAACCTGACGAGACATGGAGAGTGATTTCGAAGAGCGTGGATGGCTTGTGGAGTGAAAGTGGAAGCGGACGGTGGTGGGCGAGTGGTGCCGAAACTTGGCTCTTAAAAATGCCCTGCCCGTGGCGATGTTGGTGTTTGTATGTCGAGCGACGGTGACACATTCACAATTCATATTTCGATGGACTACAGCTGTCTGTGTATTGTATTGCATCGTGTTTCTTTTTTTGAAACTCCTTGTCCACCCATCCACATTCGCTTCGCAGAATGGCGCTATTTTGTTTTGCAAAGTGTGGACCATGCCACTGCCTCAAACGAGTTCCTCACCGCCGCCGATCAGGCTTGCGCACAACGAGCCTAGCAATAGGCTTCTGAGGAGTTGTTCCCTATTCGAACGATCCGAACCTAACTACGTCGCTTTTTGTACCTGCATGATTGTCGGACAGGCGTGATCGACAGATAAACAACAACCGCAACCGCAGCCACAAATATATTTTCACGGTCCGTTCCAAGCACGCCGATCACAACCTAATCCAGCGTCACAGATCAGCGCATAATTAATGGTTGTGTATCTGGTTCAACGGTCGATAAACCATGTTGCATATCGAATCCGGGCCCCGATCAAATTGAATAGAACAACACCCATCCTGCCATGCACTGTCCGACCGAAAGAGAGAGAATAAGGACCGCATCTTGAGATCAGTGGCGGCAGCGTCCTGAATGGCAAAACAATATTGACCGGTAGCTTTCATGGTGTGGACGCGATGCGGTGCCATGGTCCACCCCCGTTTTTCATTCCGCTTTGTGCTAGCCGTTCGAATCATACTCAGCATTGTGGAAAACGTGAGAAACGAAATTGCCAGCGGGATTTGAACGCCATCAAAGTCGAACTTGAAGCGCCTGCACTCCCCTCCCCACTTTACCTCGTTCCTCACACACACATCACCACCGCCAGTTCCGATGGCGCCCCGACGAAACCGTGGTGATCGACAAGTCCTCAGTGCCGCCGCCAGATTTGGATGGAGCAAGGCGGAGCCCTCGAAACACATCGACAATCCCATGAACGATATGTTCGACGAAGCGATGATGGAAGTCGACGAACGTAAGCGAATGTCGCCCTATCATCCAGCCCAACAACTCAATAACCCCCGCGCAACGTTCTTTTCTTTCTTTCAGAAGCATCTCCCTTCCCTTCAGCCCTCCCCGCAGCCCCAGACTGCAACTACTGCAACTTTTGTTGCAGGGCGGCGAAGGTGTTGCTGGCTTGCACTCGATGCAAATCGGTCGTGTGCAAGCAGCCTGCTGCAGATGCCGACGGGTGTGTGTTGGCGATGGAAGGAGGCGGAGAGGGTTTCGTCTGCGTTTATTGCGCGACGACTGAGGGTCGACTGAAGGCACGTCCTAGTCCATCGCTGCAGTGCTCTGTATAAACTCACCCATTTCCGTTTCGCCAGGGCACGCGCTGGAGGACCTTTCGGGCTCCAGCCCATTCGAGGGCGACGTGGCCCTTGGTCTTCGTACGTCTGACCGCTCATGATGACGTGAACACGTACATCGCAAAGTCCATCAAAGAGGACTTACGGAACGAATATACGGGTCAACCACAGAACGTGAGCGAAGCTCGCATGGTTCCTTTAAACGGTCCTGCTGAATTAATTAAACAACAGCTCATGAGCGTCAGCCTTGGACTCCGTGTTGGAGGACATGCGGAAACCTCCCGTCGCCTCGAGACCGCCGCCCAGTTTCTTCATCTGACAACGGAAGCTGGCTTCCCGGTGAACGTCTTCGTCCTGGTTCAAACTCGATCTGACCCCACAAGCGGGGCGCTGTTCTATGGCTCCGCTGGCGAGCAAGAGAAGTTCAGCACCCTTCCCGACCTTCTCGACGCGTTCCTGGGCGAGAACACGTCCTCAGCGATAGCAGCAGCCAGCGCGACAGCATGTAGCCTGCCGCCTCAGTGCGACAACCTGTTCCAGGCAGGCGCGTCCGTTCGTGGAGGGTGGAGAGGAGTCGTTCTGCTCAGCGGCGGACACACGATGCGTCTTCAGGCGCGCAGGGGGGAGACCCTGGAGATGGTTCGCAGGTACGTCGTGTGACAGCGACGTTAGTGATTGAACTCGAAGCTAACCCCCCAACCATCCAAGGGGAAAATGCGACTTCGTCGTCGAGTGCCTTGGGCGCGACGTGCCGCCTCATTACGCACGTGCGTTCATGACCAGCATGGTGCGCGCGATCGCAGTGGACAATGCTGTGCGGAGCAGCGAGGCCGACCCTCGTGTCATCTGGTCCGCCTTCGTACAGGCGGTGGAGTCGTGTCCCGGGCTGCTCAGGTCGTCCCCGGTGGTCATCGCATTCAAGGAGCGTGGGACGGCACGCGAATCTGCGCCCGAGTGCAGGTGTGTCGACGTGCACGCGCCGCCCTTCAACGCATGGGGCGTTCAGTTCGCCGTTTGTGGAAATGGCTGCGACGTCGACCGAAACGACGTCGTTTTCCGCGCGGACAAAGGAGCAGTGCGTTGCCTCTGCACGTTCTGCGGTTGGAAATCGGTGAAGGTGGACCGCCGCGAGCTGAAGGAAATGATCCAGGGGGTATCAGAGGACCTGCCTGGCGTGTTCTCCCATTCGTATCCGCCCAGCCCGTATCTGCTCGGCACTTTCGCGAGGATTACCCGAGAGCGTCGCGCGTAGATGTATATTTCCGCTCGTTGTACTGGCCTCTTTTATTTTTATTTTTGTATTTCTCGGAACGGCATCAATGCCATCTTTCTGACTCCTGTTTCAATGGGGGACAGGGTTTGTTTCGTTCGTCAGACAGATGCGTGCGCCAATCCAGGCGCACCCGAACCTTGTCACACGTCTGAAGCCACTTGATTTCCTCCCAAAGCGAGGAAGGACTCTGTCGATCGAGGCGCGAATGCTTTGATCGAAACGGCGTGATGAATCACTCGGGATAAAGTCAACCCTGTTTCAGCAACCATGCTGAAGAAGTCTATGCGTGCGTAGGCTCACCATGAAGGCCGCCATGGTTGGGAGGTGCACAGGGTATCGCCAAAGAGGTCGACTCGATCCGTCTTTTCCATCGCTGCATGGTTATCGTCATTCAGTCGTTCTCTTGAGGCCCAGCTTGGGTTGCTGTTATGCATCTCCTCTTGTCTGCCGATATTTTGCTCACGTGCGATCCATTTCACACGCTTGCCTATCTCCAAGCCAGTTGTCAGACTGTCGATCTCAACCTTTGCTCAGCGGTCTTTAGTTTTAGTTTCAGTTTTTACATGTTCGCTCGCGCTTGCCCTATGTGTACAGAAAGATAACTATCTGAATAGCATGCGCATGCGTGGGTTAGTCAGTCAGTTCGTTCCTTCGTTTATCTATGCATGCACCACATCCTCGCTTGCCCTAGGGTTCTGGCGGGCTGGGGATGCATGCCGGGATAGTTATCATGGCCGCATGGGGTTGGGACATGCACACCTTGGGTTGGGCAGCGCGATCATTCCCATTGAATGCTTCATGGTCGCGCAGGGTGGGGCGGAGGGAAGCACATGGAAGACCGGAGATTCTATGCTCAGTTGGAGGGCCAACCAGCATGGCGATCCGTCGAAGAGGTTGGGGGAGGCTTGGGGCAATGATCTGGACTAGACCGAAGCCGTTTCTTTTCTTTTTCTTTTTCTTTTGGCAACAAGGTGGACAGTTTATATCCAATGACTTGGATGCCCTATCTCAGAGGGACAGTATGCAGCAGGACGCAAACAGACGCCCGCGGCAAGATTGTAGTGAGATTCTCCATGAGAACAAGATGTATGCTTGACTCAGAATCACTTTGTCCTGGCAACAAGGCGTCAACTACGATGAAGGTTTGCATGCCAGAGAGTCCCAAGCGTTGATGCTCCTCAATGAATATGCCTGGGGTCTGCTGTCATGCTAAGTGGGTTAAGAAGAGAGGGATGGCAGGACGTGCGCTCTGGCCAGCCCCGAAGTTGCGAGGGTGCGATGTTGGTGGGGGATCATCACACACACACGCACACACACAGTCCAATGACTTGGATGCCCCCTCCCTGGGAAGGGATCGTGAGCTACACCTTGGGAAAGCAAACTGCGATGCCCGCATCTAACAATAACACATCTGCTCCCATATGTATATGTAATAAACAATGTTTGACCTGCGCATGCACCAGACCTGATGTCCAAGTGCTGCGTGCGTTCTTTGGATAGCATACGCCACATGGGACAATCCCACCAGCATTGTATTGAGCGGGCAGGCGAGATCTAGGCGCATCGCACGACATGCACTAACGTGCATGCGTTCAACCAGCTCAAGCCGGCAGCGTGCAGCGACGTGGATGACGCACAGTACAATGACTTGGATGCCCTAGGAAGGGAATGTGCGCCACGCCCTGGGGAAAGCGGTCTTGGCGACCAGATGCCCACCCCAATTATATATATTAATGTTTGACCTGCATGCGCGCCAGACCTAATGTCCGAGCACACACGTTATTTGATGACACGCGCCAAACGCCCCCTCAGGGTGTGAGAGGACAATCCCATCAACATTGCACTGAGTGGGTGGGCGAGATCCTAGACGCGTCGCACGACATGCACTAACGTGCATGCGTTCAACCAGCTCCAAGCTGGCAGCGTGCGATGACGCGGATATGGCGCACGGCCCAATGACTTAGGCATCCCCCTCCTGGGAAGGGACGTGCACCGGCATGCGCGCGCACCAGACCTGATGTCCGAGTGCTGCACACATTCCTTCATGTGGCACAAGCCCACACATCCCCTCAATGGTGTGAGGGGACATCCCACCAGCATTGCACTGAGTGGGCGGGCGAGACCTAGACGCGTCGCACGACATGCACTAACGTGCATGCGTTCAACCAGCTCCAGGCTGGCAGCGTGCGAGGACGCGGATATGGCGCACGGCCCAATGACTTAGGCATCCCCCTCCTGGGAAGGGACGTGCAGCGCAAGAGAAAAAGAAAGACGTGCCGGCATGCCGGCAAATTAATAGGTAGCGTAAGCGAACCACAAATAAAGCACAAACATATTACAGCCACTGAGTACCTATAAACGCCGCCGCATCACGACATGGACAGACGCCCAATAGCGCTTAACCCTAACCTAACACTGTACCGAGATCCCGAGAGAGAATAGAGTATAGAACATATATAATATAGTTCTAATTTCAGTCCTGTGTTCTGCCTGCTGTCTGTGTTGAAGCCGTCCAGCGACTGCTATGGGGCATAATATGATATGCATCTGGGGAGTGGGACAGATTTATTTCGCCACCTCCAGGAAGGACCTTGCCCTTTTCGGAGCGCCATGGCTCACCTCCTCGCTCGTGACCGTTGCGAATTAAATAGATCTGATCCACCCGCCTCGCCAAACACAACCCAACCCAGCCTTGCAAGTGAGATTCCATCGCTTTCCCCCCCCCCTTTATCTTTTTGGAATCCTGCCCCGTTACAAAAAAAAAGTGTGACCCGAGGCATGCCGGATGCTATTTCCGCCCAGAGTGACAATCAGCTGAGGCAGGAGGCCCAGTGAAAAATGGGCATATGTGTAGCTACGGACGCATATGTACACCTATGTAATAGCTCGGCATAGCCTTGCATATGAAATATGACACAAACACAGGTGTTCTAGCTATGTCGACCTACCTGCACACATGTTTTACTATCCTAATAGATGCTCATAGATCCACATAGCCTATCTTTGCTTTCTGGTCACTTGTCTATCTTATATGCCAATCTTATATGCCAGGCTATGGAGGGATATTGTGATCTCGTGATTGCAGTGGCAGGTACGCACAGCTATGTACAAATATTTTTGCTCGCCCGCGCTGCCGCACTCCCTGCAGCTATGGACTGCTATGCATGGATTTGATCCGCCTACCTGCCTGCCTACTGCTGTAGCCCACTAATAAACCCCTTCTTGCTCCTAACCTATCCCAAGATGAAGAGCTAATACATTGGCAAGCTCGAAAACTTCATGATAATGTCGGCCGTCCCATTGATCCAGCAACCTGCCAAATCACCATGAGAGTAGAATAAATCGCTCGAAGGAACTTACTAGCTACTTTGCCTCATCCTTGTATTTCTGTAGGCATAGATTAGTCCATATTGTACTTGAAACTTGATAAAAATCTCACCGTCTTGGCTTCCCCAGACAAGCCTTCATAGTACGTGTAGAACTCCTCTAACGAACCGCCAACTTGCTTTTGATAACAATGCATGCAAAGTGTCCTAGTAGAACATGATCAGTTGATATTTGTCGGGGTCAATCATTGTGCATACCTTGCACTTTTGTTTGATGGGGGACACCACGTCT
>JBBPQW010000995.1:0-11069 GCA_038092695.1 Boletus rubropictus | reverse complement strand
CAGTCAAGAGTCTTCTCGAAGTTGTGCAAACAGGGGCGAAGAATATCGAGATTAGTGTGATGGAAAGTTATGGAAAGATCACTGTGAGCTTATCTTTGAGCCCTCCAAGTATTTTTCGGGCTGAGTTGGAATACCAGAATCTGGAGCTCTCGGAGATTGAAGGGATAGTAAGTGAGATCGAGCGAGAGAAGGAGGCTGGTGGGTTGATATCATTATGTTTTTGGCATCGTGTTGATGGCTTTTTGGCAGAGGCCGAACGAAAGCGCACTCGACTGGCAGCTACTGCAGCTGGACAGGCTGCGATGGCAACACGGGCAGACGCCGGTCAACCTTCAGGACAGTAAATATCAGATTCATTGTATCGGTCATTACAAAACGCGAACTACTTGAGCATCGCAGCTGAAGGTCGTGATTCTGTGTTTTGCTCCATCGTGTTCAAATTAGATATGTAAACAAACGACAAGTGTAAGCTTACACGTACGCACAACGTACAGCGTGGCTAGTGATCAATTCCAGTCACCGCCTGGGCTCTTATGCATCCTCCATACCTCGGATCGACCCCGCGAATATCCCAAAAGCATGTTCTCCTCTCAGAGATACTTGCCGTGATGTCGGTCATGCGGAAGAACTCGCGTTGGGCATCTGCAGCTCATACGCTCCACGCTCGGGATTATGCGCTGGCAAGGGATCTCGGTCTTCGAAGAGTTGGCCCTGGAGACAATAACCAACGCTTTGGAAGAGTCTCGCCAGAGGGAGATCTAATGGGTGGATTCCAGGAACTCAAGCGCACCGTTCGTGATGCTGAAGGTCGGTTTGACTTGTGCTCGAGATTCGTGGCTCATGATGCTTCAGATATCCAGAGCATACCTCTGCCTGTGCTTCTCGGTCCCTTCTTCGCTCTCATCCGTTCCTCAATCTCAACGGGCCCCATTACGTCGGCAGCTCTTTCTGCTCTACACAATTTCTTCGTATGCGGATTGATTTCAGCCAATTCCCTCGAATTGGAGACTGCATTGGTCGAGCTGAGCGGCACAGTGTCTCACTGTAAATTTGAAGCGAGTGATTCGTCGGGCGACGAAGTCGTTCTGCTCAAAATCATGACAGTTATCCATGACTGCATGGCTGGCAGTAGCATTGGGGCGTTCCTAGGCGACGTGGAGGTCTGTGAGATGCTAGAAACGGTGTTGACGACATGCTGTCAGATGAGGTTGAGTGGTTTGTCACATCATCTTCCTCCTGTGTTCCCCTGATGAACACAACCAAGAGGTCCTACGGCGGTCTGCTGAGTCAACGATGGTTTCGATCGCTCGAACGATGTTTGGGCGCCTCCACGAATTCGACACCGTTGCGGAGGAAGCGAAACTTCGCATTCACGAAGATGAACCTCAGCATGGTGACCTTAGCCTGTCGGTCCCGACCACCGTGACTTTACACAGTCAAGTTATCGACAGCGCAATCTCTCCAGGATCACACCGGGAAGAGACAAAGCATACAGACGCTGTGACACAGGACCCCGCCCTCGAAGTGGTCAGTGTCCCGGACAGAACCGCGGAAGGGAATGTTCCATCTGTTGTTACCCCCAAGCCTTGTGGGTTTATACACAAGTTTCTTGAACTGCTCTCATGTCTCGTCCATTGCAGATGGGCTTCCTGCTCTCTTAGAGTTACTTCGGGTGGTTGTCAATATTCTAGATCCGACTGACCAGGTTCACACAGATTCGACGCGGTTGACTGCACTCACCATCTTGAACACTACTATCGAAACTTGCGGGATCAGGATTGGGGATTATCCTTCCCTTGCTGTCCTGATTCTAGATCATGGATGTAAAAACCTTTTCCAACTCGCGCGTTCCGACAATCCCGCTGTGCTACAAGGCGCTCTGCGGACAATCTCTTCGTTGTTCGAGACCATGCGACCATACCTCAAGTTGCAGCAGGAACTTTATCTGGCTTTCAGCATTGACCGCCTGGCAACCCCTGCCCTTCTGAGATATAATACGACAAAAAGACACCAAACGAGCTCACCATGTTTTGGTACTCCCGCAACTTCCACTCCAATTCTTGGACCGGCTGACACGGAACTTGACCCAGAGAAAGGCAGTCCTGTTCCTTCTCGTCCGCCTGCACAACCAGCCCGTGGTGATACCCGTGAGCTGATTTTGGAGACATGGAGTCAGATATCCCGCCACCCTAGCTTCATGGTCGATCTCTATATCAACTATGATTGTGACATCAATTGTGAGAATCTTTTTGAACGACTCATAGAGTTTTTGGCCAAGGTTAGTCTGCCATGCGTCATCGTCTGTCTGCTATTTCATTCTCATTTGTAGGGGGTGTACCCTTGGCAATACTGGTCTGCTTCAGAGGCACAACAGGCGCATTCGCAGTACCTTTGTTTGGACATGTTGCTGGTATTCGTGAATGACATGGCAGCACGCGCGCGAGGGGTAGGTGTCTCTGTATGTCCTATGATATGTGCTCACCCGGGTGCAGGAAAGCGAAGCCTGGAAGCCGGTATGTCTTGCTTGCGTCCCTTTGAATGCGTCCTAAGTTGTTCACTAGGATTTCGAGTCACCAGAGCAACTCCTGCAAAACAAATCTAGGAAGAAGCTTGTTTCGACAGGGGCTGCTCGATTCAACTCGAAGCCCAAACTCGGGCTCGCTTTCCTAGAGGAGAACAAACTCATATACTCTGACCTCTCTCCAGAAGTGTCTCGGACAAAGAGTTTGGCAATGTTCCTCAAGAGTTCCTCTCGCCTAGATAAACGCCTGCTTGGAGATTACCTGTCAAAACCGGACAATTTGGAGCTCCTGAAAGAATTTATGAATTTGTTCGAGTTCAAAGATGTGAATTACTTCTCTTCCTTGGATGTCCTGCAACTTACACGTACATCGTCAGAAACCAATGGTAGATGCCATGCGAGAGATGCTGGAAACCCTCAGGCTTCCTGGGGAGAGTCAACAGATCGACCGCATCGCTGAGACATTTGCATCGGTCTATTTTGCTTCAAAACCAGGTACCTTGATGCCACTCCATTGCTGATATTTGCTTTCCTGATTTTTTTAGCTGAGATCAAAACCCAAGATGCTGTTTACGTGCTGGCGTTCTCGATTATTATGCTTAACACTGACCTCCACAACCCCCAAGTTCGGGCAAGTGCAGCCTTCTTGTTTCCCTTCTTCTACAGCTTATAATATATTAGAAACGAATGGCAATAGAAGATTACCAACGGAATCTGAGGGGACAGAATGGTGGAGAAGATTTCTCACCCGAGTTCCTAGTATGATCTCTTCCAATTTCTGCTTGCTTTGGTTAACTTCTCCCAGCAACATATTTATGACTCGATACGCAAACGTGAAATCATTATGCCGGAGGAGCATACCGGTCAGCTAGGGTTTGAATATGCATGGAAAGAGTTGCTTGCCCGCTCGCGGCAATCAGGTCTGCATGAAGCCTCGTAATAGTGTTTACGACTAAAGGTTTTGCAGGGCGCTTCATGATGTGCAATTCAGCTCTGTTTGATTTCGATATGTTCAAAACCGTCTGGAGGCCGGTCATATCCGCCATCGCCCATGCCTTTATCACCTTTGATGATGAATATGTGATCCAGCGAGCAATTTCAGGATTCCGACAGTGCGCTACACTGGCAGGACACTTCAATTTGCCCGATGTCTTTGATTTCGTGGTAGTCTCGCTTTCGCAGGCCACCAGCCTTTTGTCTGAGAACCTCCCTGCTCATGTCCCCAACTATCCGGTTGTTGAAGTCGAAGGACAGTCTGTGACCGTTTCCTCACTGTCTGTCAAATTTGGAACAAACTTCAAAGGACAATTAGCTGCAGTGGTCTTGTTCAATATCGTCAATGGAAATGGCAATGCTCTGCGTGAAGGTTGGACACAAGTAAGATCACCTATCACCGACTGTCCCCACTTCGAGCGCTAACCTGTGTAGATTTTTGAGATGTTCGAGAACTTGTTCATGCACTCCTTGCTGCCGACAAGGATGTTGCAAATGGAAGATTTTCTTGGTGGCGTTACAATGATACCACTGCGTGGTGCTCGCCCATCAAGGCCAGTTTCAAGGAGTGATGGTGGTTTGCTATCTACCCTGTCATCATACCTCATGACCCCTTACGGTGCAAGCTCTGACAACCTCGTACCCGAAGCCACTGATCAAGAAGTAGAGAACACGCTATGTACCATCGACTGCATAGCATCATGTCGGTTAGACGAACTGTACGCACAGATCATGTGAGTTCGCTACGAAGAGGATGATGCAAACCTTTGACTATCATTTAGGCAGCTAGACTCGGAGGCCCTAGTCGCTGCCATTAGAGCTCTCGAGGCACTCGCACACGAGAGAACTATCGCTAGGCTCAAGCAAGAATCCGATGACGTCGCGAGCCCGTACAGTGGAGCGTCACAAGGTGATGGAACCTACATTCTACCCTATGATCCCACCGCTGTCTTCCTTTTGGAGACGATGGTAAGCATTGCATGCCATACAACTCAGTGCATCGAGAATCTTTGGTAGGTCTGTTGACCTATATGCACACATTCATGACTGAGTTATGCGCATCTCAGGCCCGTGATTTTCGAGCACCTATCGGCACTCCTGTCTGCCTCGACCCACTACAGTGTGCTCCTCATTGAGCGAGCGGTTGTTGCACTTTTGCGCCTCGCGTTGATCCTTGCTCAAAAGGTGAGTATATGTCCACTCATCCCAAGTTTAATGCCGACATGGTTCGAAACGAAGAATACACTGCGCGATCAGCTCTATATATCACTCGACTTGATCGCCAATCTACCATCCCCCGTCGCCAACTCTGTTGCAGAGCACGTAGTTGCAGGTGTAGGCTTGATTTTGCAACATAAACCTCCTTCTAGGTGAGCCGTGTTCAGCTTTTTGGACAGAGTTCCGGGATCAATTGTTACTTAGCACGCAGACCGAGTGGAATGTTATCTTTGCGGCGCTCCGTTCGACGATCTCGAACCCCGAGGCAGCTCGATCCACGTTCAACCTTGTTGCGAGTTTTGCCTCCGAAGGACCTGGGCAACAAGTCACCGCAGATAACTTTGCAGGGCTCTTGTCCACCCTGGATGACTTTGCTACCGCAGCGGGGACGTCGATACAGTTGCCACCACAAAAGCAGCCTCGTCGAACACGGCAGCAGCCCACTGCAGAGTAGGACAATTCTTTCTTCGACAGCTAACTCTTGCTCATACTCCACTCAGTTCACCCCCTATCGACCGCGGCCGCAAGTCCATCGACTTAATTTTCGATCTGAAGAGATTCATTACACCGTTTGCCGAATCTGCCAAGCTGCAACCCGGACAAGGTGATCTATCTTTTGACTTGAACTCGTGTAGACTCGGATGCTGATGTCTCACAAAATAGTTTGGCAGCATTATTGCCTACCGTTGAGCATATGTTTGGGAAGACAGTCGATGAATCCGTCGAGATTCGTCCGAAACATCGCCATCAATCAGTTGCAACGCCTCTTGCTTGGTCCTCAATTTGTCTATGATGAGGCGGACCACGGCCAGGTCGAAGACATTTTCAACACCGTGCTTTTCCCCATCGTGGACGAGCTCTTGAAACCCCACGTGTATTTGCTGGATCCGCAGGGGATGTCAGAGACGCGATTACGGGCGTCTGCGTTACTGTGCAAGGCTTTTATGCATTTCGAAGTGGCTCAAAACCATCGGAACGCAGACATTAGGATTCTGTGGATCGAAATCCTGGACTTGCTCGACCGTCTGATCAGCACGGAGAAGAGCGAACCACTGGTATGAGCTGTTTATTTGTTTGTTGCGCTTGCCAGTGTTTTGAACGGAACATATCTAGTATGAAGCTGTTTCCGAATCACTCAAGAACGTGGTCTTGGTGATGAATGCAGCAAGCATCCTTGTCCCACCACCTGCAGCAGAGGACGACCGTGACGAACAGCAGCGCACAATGTGGACCGCGACGCATGCGAGACTGGAGAGGTTCTTACCAGGATTCTTGGCCGAAGTTGTCCCCGCCCCTCAGTTTATCACGCCTTCAGCGGATTCGAAACGTTCTTCTGGCTGAACGACATCATAGAAATTGCATTCCCTGCACGGTTACACAAACAATATAATATGTCTTTGTATGGAGACTACTTTGTACAAAGAGAGCAGCCGAGAACATTTAGAAGAATTTCATCTTCGAGAGGCTGTTGGATGTGTCGTTAGACACAAATCAAATCCCCAGGGTCTCCAAATTGCTCACCGGACACGCGAGAAAACCCCAGCGAGAATGACAAACGGCGCAACTGTGTATACTAGCAACTGCACAGCGGGCTCGCTGCTGCTAGTCACCCAGGCCGACCAACCCCCTAGATGTGCTGTAAAGAGAAGAGTCGGAAACAGGATATACCCTGACAGCCTGAGAGCCGCATGGCGGAGTGAGCTTGAGTAGCGTAAGACGTAATCTGTCGTTCGTCACCTGTGGTACTTCCATATCGCCTTGGCCTTCATTCCGCCTCCCCAGATGGGACCGCCAAACCACACGGACGAGGCCCCGATCAAGGCTTGGATAGCAATCCACACAATCGTGATGACTCCAAACGTCTACGAAAGGAAAGAAGGTAAAGAGAACGATGCGTTCAGGAAACGGTGGACAAACGTACACCGTGCCAAGTCGTAATGTGCGGCGCGCCGTGGCTATTTTTCTGTAGGAAGATAGCGAGCGCTCCTGCGAAGATGATGGGGATGCCGACGCCGATCGTGGCGATCTGGTGCCTTTGGAGGCCTGCGGCTTTAGTGTGGGGCTGAGAGGTGGGCTGGAGGGTCAAGACGCCTTTTTGGTGTACAGGGACGTCGTCGGTAGAATCGTGAAATGAATCGAGTAGCGAAAGTGCTTACCGTACGTGAAGCAGCCGATGGCTAAGCTCTGTAGTAAGGGATGGTACGTGAACCAACCGAGGGAGGCTGGGTCGCTGCTGAGGATGATAGCCCATGTTGCTAGCGCAAAGACCTGCGGACAGTCAGACACGACATGAGGCGGACGTACGACTCACAGAATATGATATCTATGGCGGTAAGACGGATTAAAAGGTGAATAGAGACAAAGCGCCCAACACACCCATACGAGAAGGCTTGCGAGGCGGTCGTGCTTGCGGCCCTCTGTCTTGACAACGTCGGAGGTCACTGGTGGTAAAGGACCTGGATCGGGCTGGAGAAGTGCTTGCTGATCTTCGTCGGCTGGGACGTGCTCGGAGGTCGCTTCATCGGTTGGGACGGTCATCGCGTAACGTGGCCTACACGAACCTTCCAAAGTTATGCGGGTGCTGCGGGTGCCTCAAACCTGTGGACATTCCGTGATTATGAGCTGATTAAACAACACTACTAGTCAGCGAGTACAGCAAGCGTAACAAGATAAAACAACGTCGGTGTCAGAAAGCAAGACCAGAAAGAAACGCAGATACCAAGCCCAAAAAACAGAGCCTCCGTAGATGTTCGTGTGATCGCTCACTGCCCCTCTAACCGCGGCCACGTCCCCTCCTCCTTCCACTTTTCTACAACCTCTCTCAAGGTCTCGTGATCGAACAACGGACGCTTCAGTTGATACCCGACGACACTTTTAATCTTCCCATTGCTGTATGCAAGCTTATGTTTTGATAATGCAAACTTGTCCATGTATGCGGTCAGTGGCGTGTGCGTGATCGACGGGTTCGAATGCTGGAGCATTTCCGTCCATGTCCCTACGTGGTGCTCATTAATTTCTTCCACCAGGTCATCTAGCTTGAGCTGGCGAACAGTTAGTATGACCTGCCAAGCGAACAGAGGTGCTATACCTTTGCCATCGTCGTCTCAAAGTTTGAGTAGAACTCCCAGGTGGTCCCAAAATAATCGGTAATCATCGTACCCGCTTTGGCTAGTGTCGTCTCCGAATCGTCCACTAAATTGAACAACGGGGCGATTGGTTGTTCGTCCGGTGAAACCATACCATCCACCTCCTTAGCCTTGCTCTTCTCGTTATGAAAGGGTATCTTCTCTCCGGCCAAAGCATTAGCCTGTTCACGACCCCGTTGGTCCATCCACACCGAACATGCCCACAGTGCACCTGCCACGTCTTCAACATGCACAGTGTGCACAGGCTCCCTGCCTGGTCCCCAGCTATTCATGTTTGTCAGCTGTCGCATTACCACAAATTAGGCTAAGCCCACATCGTCTTCATCGGTTTCTTCATATACCCATACACCGACGCGACGGTAATCACTAGGGGATCTTTAAATCGCCACGTTAGAATCATATAACTGAAGAGGGTAATCTGTTTCTCACAGAGGCCATATTCCACGTACGGACCATACACGAAACCACAACGCAAGATAACAAGATTCAACCTAGTCAGTGTCAGCGTACTTCCATGGACTGATTTGGGACGGCTACCCTTCGATAGATGCCAACATGCGCAGCGTTTCATGCCACCAGACGTCGAGTGGTCTGACGGGTTTGACGTCCTCTTTCTCGTCGTGCGAGCCCTTGTCGGAGGATTCATAGACGGGTTGTTGTAGACGGACGTATGCTTTCACTTTGCGTTTCGCGGCCTCTAATGCGATGATGCGAGCAACAGTGAACGTCAATTTGATAGCGATCTACGATGTGATGTGATCGGCGATATGGGGGGCAGGCGAGAGAAAATGCGGCATACGACTTCTCCACGGTCGTGATTGACCTCCCCGGTGAGATCGAACACATAAGAGTAATGAGCGTTTCCCGGGGGTGGATCGAACGCAGAAGCAACAGCGGCTTGTACGAGTTCAGATGGGCATCGGACCCGATGCTGGTGACTTACTAGGGACAGTGAGGTTTGCCTGGCGGTATTCGACACCTGGCCGAGAAAGAACGCTTGGAAATTCTGCTCCAAGATAGCTACGGGGATGAGTGAGTCTCGTATTGAAAGTAGAGGCGAGCGGAAATACGTTGTAGGAGGGGAGACGGAGAATTTGTCGACGATGCGTAGTTGCTGTTATGTTATTTAAGTGATGAAATGGACAGATAGGAGAGGATGGAGGCATACGGAGACCAGACGTTGACCGTGCGGAGGGACGAGCAAGGCGGCAAGGGCGCGGGTGTAGGTGTTGAGGCCACCTGAGAGAGATCGGAAGTGAGCGGGAAGAAGAGAAAGAGGAGAGGAGAGGCACCGAAAATTATAGCGCTCGGTTTCTCGCCGTTGCTAGACATGGTGGGTAGACTGGGACATCGATCGGTTGTCACGACCGTCCTTTATAGGCTTTCGTCGCGGAGGCAACCAAACTCTCGAGGGAGGCTCAGAGTATTACGTATGCATTGGCTGTCTATACACGACTACACGCTAACATTTGCCATCGGGAATAGCTGTCTCTGTCCGACCCGTGTAATGAATCAATCAAGTCAATACCCGCAAGGCACTCGATGACGTATTATTATACGGCCCCACACGGACCCGCGTGCGGTCAAAGATCCTTCAGGTGTACGTACACCGACGAAAAATCTTTCTTCGCGAGGTCTGGTCGGCATCGAATTACCTCTTCATAAAAGTCTCTCGCAGCTTTGCCGACAGGAAGGGCGCTGCTACCCGCCGCGATGTTCGTCGCGAGCTCCATGTCCTAGCGTGACATGTCTCAATCATACGCACATGCACAAAAGAGTCAACTGACCTTCAACATCAGAGCCATGGCGAAGCCGCCCTCATAGTCCTTTTCGCACGGCGGCAACGTATCCGGAAGCGAGGATGGCACAGGGTTGTTGACAGAAGAAGCCCAGCAGCTTCCTGTCGAGCTATTGATTACCCCGGCAAGTACTGCAGGGTCAAGTCCTAATTTCCACCCGAGGAGCATAGCTTCTCCGACGACGATCTGTTGGACACCCAACACAAGATTATTGCAAATCTTTGCGCCTAGTCCCGCACTAGAGGAGCCACAGTGGATAACGCGCCTTCCCATCAGCTCCAGAGTCGGTCGTGATTGGAGAAAGGAAGCTTCCGTGCCACCGACCAAGAATGAAAGAGTGCCCGCCTGTGCACCAGTAACGCCTAATTGGTATTCATTAGGCAGGGCGGCGGTGATTGTTCGAGCAATGCAGACCTCCAGATACGGGTGCATCAATCATTTGTGCCCCTGTCGAGATGACATCACTGGCGACTTGGCGCGCGACATCCACATCCAGTGTCGTAGAGTCGATAAACAGATAATTTTGCGGTTCCGTACTCTTCAATGCTTTCAGCGCGGGTATAATACCATTCTGTTCACAGTAGACAGTCTTGACCTGCGGTGAAGAGGGTAGCATCGTGATCACCGTCTCGGAGGCGTGCACAGCTCTGCCAAATGTGCCTACATGAGCTATCCTGAAATTAAGCTACCGAGAGTCACGTACTCCTCGGGTGTCTGGACAATATCGATACTCGCCCCAGGGAACCGAGACAGGAATTTCCGGCGGAAGGCTACTGCACACTCCGGTACTGCGTCGCACAATATAAAGCGTGATTCGGCGGATTGCGCAAGCTTCTTTGAGAAGAGGTTGCAGGCCATCTCTGAGCCCATGCGACCGAGCCCGATGAATGCCGTGCTCATTGACCGCAGCGCACGAGAGTCGAACGCACGAAGAGTTGGCCTCATCGTCGATAAGGTGAGTGCACGAGAGATACTTTAGATCCGTAAAAATCGTCCCATGGCCAAGTGACTAGACGAGCGAGTTAATGTATTAATAAATTACATCAGCAACCGCTTAGTCGTACTTCGTCCTGGCCAGTTCGAGGCAAAGCTCAACGACGTGATGCTTGCCGCAGCGACGTCCTTTTTCTCTCGGACGGCGATATCTCAATCCTATAGCATCGGTCCGTCAAATGGCAGTCGGTCGTCCACCCCAGCCCCTTCAGGATCTTCCACTTCTGGCATACACCATCCCCCATCAGTGCCTTGTAGAATTGGTCTGTGGAAGGTTCAAGGGGCAACACACAGGGTCACAAATAAGCGTGTATCTGTCTGGACGTTTGAAAAGCGAGCTGAGATGGAGGGCCTCGGCCCCATGTCCAAGGAACACGTCCTGGAGATTATGAAGGCCGA
>JBBPQW010000994.1:0-11072 GCA_038092695.1 Boletus rubropictus | reverse complement strand
GCAAAGTCTTAGTTCGTTATCGTCCTTTTCTCCCCACTTTCCGGGTAGCATCCCTCTTCGGGTAATCTACCTGCGTTGGTCTGTGCATACAGCGACCAGTGCCTGCACACTTGACGTGCAGCGGATTACATCCATTATCGTGTAGTAAGACCTCTGCTCGAGGTTAATAGAGCGGATACTGGCATCGCCTGCCCCTTACCCGTGCTAGGGCTGCTGAGGCGTTTAGGGATAGACAATATATCTGGTCCCCCCGTTGCGAGCTTGGGCAGACTCGCCGTCATAACTCACATTACGAGTTAGTTCTACACCGGTACAACCATCTACCTGAGTTTTTTTGAGCTTTTCGTCTATAAAAAGCTTCAATCCGCGGACGCCTCTACCCGCAAGTGGTAAGAAGAAGACCAGGAGACCGTCCTGACGAAGAAGCTAGAGTTTTTTACTCGCAGATTTGTATGAGCCAAGCGCCATACCCCCCTCCATCTACTCGCCCTCGATCTAGAGCACAGGGAAGTCGATCAGAGGACCCTATGTACTCGGATATCGCGATACAAAGAGTTATCCCACCTTCCATCTCAGCGACCACCACCCCTTACTCCTCGTCCCAGCTAAGCGAGTTGGAGTTACCTTTAAAAACGATGTCCTATCCATACCAAGATGAAACTTTGCCATTTCAGCTGCGCTATGAAAATTGGTGCGAAGAGTATCTCAAGAATTCGGCGGAGCACCCGAATCCACCAGTGCCCCCGACTTACACCCAATACCGGGCTATCCATATCGCATCTGAAAGGACTCCTCAACCGTCAATGAGGAGCTTGTTGAAAAGACCAGTGAAACCCACTTCCACTCACTCTGAGTGGGATGATGAACCGGACCAGGAAGAGGAGGACGATGAGCCTAGGCAGCCTGCTGCAGCGCGCAGAGCGCCCAGTCCCGCTCAATTGGGGCCAAAGATAGGCAAATCGTTCGCGCCTAAACCTTTCATCTTCGAAGGTGACAAAACCAAGTACAAAGCTTGGTTAATGAAGATGAGAAACTACTTCCGAGGTTTCGATACAATGCCTAACGATAGGCAGAAAATTATTATCGCATTGGGGTTTATGGGTGGCGACGGGAAGAACACGGCGCAGCGATTCGCCGACTATTACTCGGAAAACTTATTTGGCAATGACACTTGGAGCACGTTTGTAGAAAGCATGGACACACAATTCAGACCGGTGAACGCCAGAAAGGAGGCGTACGAAAAGCTTATGACGTTAAAGCAAGGGGCGACAACCATTGAGGACTATTTTGTCCAAATGTACCAGCTGATGAATGAGGCTAGCCTCGAGCATAGCCCTGAGTTTGACGAAATGCTCATATGTGTATGCCAGCAAGGAATCAGAGACGATATCCTCACATTCGCGGAGCAAGCTTGCTCTGGCCTGGCGTTCTCTACGAATCTCGCAAAGTGGAAGCAAGAGCTGAAAAAGGCAGAGGCCTCTTTGCAGGCCCGAAGAGCTCGTAAGGCCCTCAATCCTACAGCCTCAAAATTTACTCCTAACAATGTCTGGCGTGGCAGGCCAAACACTGCCAATCCAACTAATCCCCCTCAGCCAACCGGACACGTTGGTAACCCAGACCCAACTGGACAGACAGCTAAAGTGCCTGCAATGCCGACTCTTAGCACGCCTGGAACGTTTGGAGGAGCGGGCGTACCGATGGACATTGGCAAGGCCAGAGCCGAGGGAAAATGCTTTAAATGTGGAAAGCCCTGGCCTTGTGCTGATCACCCTCCCCGTGCCCGCCAACCATGAATGCGCTTCATCGAGTACAAAGGCACAAAAATATTTTACCAAACGGCTGAAGAACTGGCGGAGGCGATGAAATTAGTGGAAACTGGTACCGCCCCGGGTTTTCAAAACACTGAGGAGGAATAGGCTCGCCTCCTTCAGTTGTCAAGGACAAAGTTTCTGATAGTGTACCGCATGTATCTGCTGCTTATAAAAATCAATTTGCTGTTTTAAATTGTGAACATATGATGGAAACTGAGTCTAAGAATGAGCCAGAAAAAATCATAACTATATTAAAGAATACTAAGAAAGAGATGGTTCAGGGTAAACCTAGGAAAACCCCCAGGGAAAATTCAGAAAATGGTATTTTGGAAGTGTCACGCGACAACAAGTCAGTTTCACTCCTGAAGAGAGGATCAGCTGGTGTGGCCGGATATGACCTCTTCGCGGGAGAAGCAACAGTTGTTCCTGCTCGCGGTCAGACACTTGTCAACACCAAACTTCATGTTGCTGTCCCGGTAGGGCACTATGGGAGAGTTGCCCCACGATCCGGCCTAGCAGTGAAGGCGTCTATTGCAACAGGCGCTGGTGTTATTGACTCCGATTACCGAGGCGAAGTAAAAGTCCTGTTGTTGAATCATTCCGACAAGGATTTTGCAGTCGCCATAAATGATAAAATCGCTCAGTTAATAATTGAAAAGATCTCTAATCCCAAAATAGTCGAAAAAGCCAAGCTTGACGATACTGTTCGCGGCTCACAAGGCTTTGGGAGTACAGGAATAAAGCGAGTACGACAACTCTCAGATGAATTACACACAGTTGACCCTTGGTCCATCTGTTGGATTAGACAACAATCTTACAAGGACAACAAAGTAGCCATAAAACAATTACGAGAGTTTGTACATGACGAGCGAATAAAAGAAATAGATTCTGAATTCTTAACATACCTGTGGAAAATGAATGATGAAGAAGCATTCATAGTGCTGTGCGACTTACAGCGCAAACCAAAGTTTAAAAGAGCATCGGAACGACGCAAGGCCCGAAACTCTCTTGAGGTCCCCGCCACGATCCATATGGACGATGGCACGACTCTGGAGTGTACGGCACTTGTTGATTCTGGTTGCACAGAATCTTCCATTGATAAAAAGTTCGTAGAACAAAAGAAAATAAGCACAACAAAACTGCTATGTCCCGTTCGAGTATACAATGCCGACGGTACATTGAATAAGGCCGGTAGCATCACAGAATTTGCCACAGTCGAATTAAAAATACTAAGTCACATGGAAAAAATATCCTTAGCAGTTACGGACTTGGGTCCTAACCAGCTCTTTTTGGGCTACGATTGGTTACGCCTACATAACCCCTCGATTGATTGGCCAACGGGCCATATTGAGTTTAGGTGTAAAGATGACCATATGCCCACTTTAGAAAAAGATGAAGATGACGATAAATTAAATGAGTTAGACCGCGTGGAAGGAGAAAGACTCTTCCAAATAAACATGGATTTCCTGTTTAGAAATACAGCCACAGATATAGCAGCAAAGGAATTCGTAGAAAAGAAAAAGAAAACATTTGAGGAAGCCGTGCCGTCATACATTCATGATTTCGCTGACGTCTTTGCCAAGGAGTCGTTTGATGAGTTACCACCTCGCCGACCTTGGGACCACGCCATTGAGCTTATGCCAGGAGACCACACCATCGATTGTAAGGTCTACCCGCTAGGTCCAGGAGAGCAGAAGGAGCTCGATGCATTCCTTGAAGAAAATCTACGTTCAGGACGAATCCGTCCTTTTAAAAGCCCGTTCGCATCAGTGTTCTTCTTTATCAAAAAGAAGGATGGCCGATTGCGCCCCGTCCAAGATTATAGAAAACTAAATGCCATTACTGTAAGAAACCGATACCCCCTACCGCTGATACACAAACTAGTCAATACACTGAAAAAAGCCAAATACTATACAAAGTTCGATGTTAGGTGGGGTTACAACAACGTAAGGATTGCAGACGGAGACAAATGGAAGGCCGCATTCCGGACGAACTGGGGCCTCTTTGAACCCTTAGTAATGTTCTTCGGTCTAACGAACTCTCCTGCGACATTTCAAACAATGATGAACAGTCTCTTCAAAAACCTTATTGATCGCGAAGTAGTTGTCATTTACATAGACAATATAATGATATTCACCGAGACAATCAAAGAACATAGAAAAATAGTAAGAGAGGTACTAGAAATACTTAGATGTGAACACCTATACCTACACCATAACAAATGCAATTTCGAAGTCACAGAAACAGAGTTCTTGGGGTTGATCATATCATGCCAGAACATAAAAATGGAAACCAAAAAGGTCGCTGCCATAAGAGATTGGCCCATGCCTCAGACGCGAAAGCAACTGAGAGGCTTCCTTGGATTCCTCAACTTTTATCGACGCTTTGTCCAAAACTTTGCACAGGTTGCGCGACCTTTGAACACGCTCACGTCAGAAAAGAAAGACTTTGTGTGGACCCCCGAGTGCACCGAAGCAGTCAACAAGCTAAAAGAAATCATAATGACCACACCAGCGTTAGCCATGCCTACGGATGACGATCCGTTCCGAGTTGAAACCGACGGCTCTGGAATTGGTGTTGGTGCTGTGTTGTCACAGTTACAAAACGGGATTTGGCATCCTATTGCCTTCATATCACGCTCGCTCAATGACGCCGAAAGAAATTATCATGCCGCTGACTTGGAGATGCTCGCGGTGATCTTCGTGCTCCAAGAGTGGAGACAATATTTACTAGGAGCCTTACACCCATTCGAAATACTTGTTGACCATAAAAACTTTGAATATTACCAACATCCTGTCGATTTATCGCGCCATCAAGCTAGATGGCAACAAATAATCCAAGAATACGATTTTAAATTCATGCATAGATCTGGAAAAACAAACCCAGCTGATCCTCTGTTCAGGAGACCAGACTATGAAAAGGGGGTAGAAAATGATAACAAAGCAAAAATCCTCCTACCGGATTATTTATTCAATGCCACAGGACCGAATCCTGAAAATGTACGCTCTCGCGCCCAGACTTGGCACTCTATCGAGTTGCTTGTAGCGCAGTACCAGTCAAAAGCCGAGAGATATGTGAAGGAAGGGTTAGAAAATTCAAAGTCGCAGTGGACGGTTAAAAACAAGTTAATATACTGGCACGATCTTTTGTATATACCATGGGAAAAATCTCTACGAGAAAAAGTCATAAAAGAAAACCATGATCATCCACTTGCCGGTCATCCAGGTGCAAGACGCACCAGGGATTTAATCATGACACGATACTACTGGCCTACGCTCAGAACAGACGTTGAAAGATACGTTTCGGGCTGTGATCGTTGTCAAAAAACCAAAAATCGTCCTATAGCTGCAAAAACCCCTTTGACTCCCAACGAAGTCCCCGTAGCACCTTGGGAGATCATTTCCATAGATATAATTGGTCCACTACCTGAGTCGCAAGGCAAAGATGCCATCCTCACTATAGTAGACTGGTTTTCGAAAATGATTCATCTATTTGCCGTTTCCTCTATGATAACTGCCAAAGGAGTAGCGGTCATATTCCGCAATCACGTATTCAAGCTCCATGGCACCCCAAAAAAAGTCATATCCGATCGAGGCCCGCAATTCATGTCAAACTTTATGACCAATTTGTACTCCATCCTCCACATCGAAGGAAACCCCTCTACGGTGTACCATCCTCAAATGGACGGTCAGATGGAAAGGATGAATTCAGAGGTCGAACTATATCTTTGCACCTACGTAAACTATAAACAAAATGACTGGGTCGAATGGTTAGCCCTTGCCGAGTTTGCTCATAACCAGAAAACATCAAGTGCTACGAATACATCACCGTTCTTACTCAACTACGACCAACAACCCCTGATTACCATTGATGGGAAAAGAGAAGTGAGATCAGAGGAGGCGAAAGAATTCATAGAAAAGATGAAGAAAGCTCATGACGATGCGAAAGCCTCATTAGGCAAAGCTGCCGAAGAGATGAAAAAATACTATGATCGTAAAACTCGCACTCCTGTCGCGTATAACGCCGGAGACCAAGTCCTTGTGGACAGAAAACATATCTTTGACGATAGACCTACAAAAAAGCTAGAAGACAAATGCTATGGTCCTTTTAAAATCGTAAAGAAAGTCGGCCCGGCCGCATACCAGTTGGAGTTGCCTCCCACATGGCGAAAACAAATACACCCAGTGTTCCATGAGTCACATCTGTGGCCCTATAAAGAAGGCGTCTATCCTTCACAAAAGAAAGAACCACCGCCACCGGTTGTTAATCAACAGAAAAATGAATATGAAGTCGAATTTATCATCGACGTCAGAAAACGCCGTGGAGGTATTGAATACCTCATCCATTGGAAAGGCTATCCCCGTGAAGAACGCACGTGGGAACTCAAGGCACACATCACGAATGCCAAGGGAATATTAGCCGATTTTTACAAGAAAAACCCATCCGCAATGCGACAAGCACTATTCGACAACTGTGATTGCGATATGTGTATAGAAAGAAAACCCATGTTCGAGACCGACCATTTCAAGGTGTTTGCCGCATCGCTTACTCGACTACCAACACATTTATTCGAAATACCATCTGTTATGAACCCTTATTTCTTCACCTAACTTTTCACTTTCGCTTTCTCTTTTCAAAGTCACGTGATCAGTGCACGTGATCGTGGGAGCATGCACATGACACAAGTCTAGACTGGTCTAGACTATGACATCATGCCTCATGGTTTACACGCCTATTTAATCTCCGCTACTTCTCTTCCATTTTACACTGCCTCCGTGAGAACACTATATACTTGTATAGTAATTAGTCACACGCACTGCTTGGTCTGTGCGCACTCTTGTACAATATATAAAGGCTCGTGTTCATCGCTGGCATCCCCAGCTTTGACCACTTGTCATTGGGGTTAAAACCTTCTGATTGGTGTGCTTCAGCTCTTCTCGTCCCTTTTCTTCTTTTCTATCCTCGCCAGTAGCTGGTGTACGCTGCAACGGGCTCGGCTAGTGGTGTGTTCGCAAGAGCATAACACAAGTCAATTGTTCTCTCTATCAATGTCCACTATGTCTTTGCTGGCAACCTGGTTACATCCAAGCTGCATGCTCCCTTTGACGACAAGGAAACTTGTCCTCTTCTGGTAGTTCATCCCAATCTTCCCACTTTTCTTGTCGCAGATGTTTTCCCCCTCCTTACTAACTGCACACCCCCATCTCTGACAACTCAGACCCAGGTGACAATGTCATCAATGACATCGGATATGCCAACATCACCAGGTCACTGGTAGGAGGATATATAGATTTGTAAAGGTTGGGTAACCTTTCACCTAGACGGAGGGTAATGTTATGGTTTACTCTTTTCTTTTCTTTATTTCTTGCTATATGTGAACTGTATAACCACTTAGCTGTTCCCACAGGCACATGCTTATCCATTCAGACTTCTTGCTTGGCCGATATCCTGGTTACGAGCTTTCCTTTATTTTTTATCTTCTTATCTCTTATCATATGACCTTTTGGCCAATGGCCATTCTACCTCCTATCGTTTATCTTCGGCCTATGGCCATTCTCTTTTGAGTCATATGATCTTCATATTCCCTTTTACATACTTGGTCCATGCTCAGTTTATATGGGTATATAAACCTCACTCTGTACACAGTATTCCTGAGACTAGATCTACTTGGATATACTGCTAAATCCTCATGACCAACCTTTGACTTGTTCGACTGACCTTCAACTTAGTCCCTATCCCAAATCCTCCATTGCAGTTGGGGGTTGAGCTGCCAAGCACTCAGAATGATATGAAGGATTAGCTTCTCAAGTCTACATTTGTCCCTACCCGGTCCAAGTGTAACAATTGCCATGGATAGCACATATGAACCCCAGCCACTAGGACCCCAGGAACCACACCCCCTTGATGAACAGATATGGAAAATGGAAAAATCCACTGAATGCTGTGAGCACCAGGTTGAGAAATTTTCTAGGCTCTTTGAAGAAACAAAAGCAACCATCAATAGCTCTCTAGCTGAACTCAAGAAACACACCCACCAAACTGAAGCCACTCTAAACACCCTAACCTGCCCTAACTCCACAGCCCCCCAGCTACCCATGACCTCAACCTCATATGTGGCCACTGCCAGACAAGGACTCAATAGACACCAGCAGGAGATCCTGGTGAAGAGTGAGGCCAAACTCTGACAAGTAGCCCTCAAATGTGACAGAACCAGCCTTTCAGACCTCACCCCAAAAGAACTAGTTGCCAAAGCCAATATCACTCTCAATGCCCTTTTTGAGTGAGACAGATAACATAACTCCATGGAATGTCTCAGTGCTCGAGCTGCCAGGGACCAAATACTAATTCTAGAGATGAATAGCAGGGAGAGCACTGAATGGTTAAAAAAGAGGGACCATAAGGCCAGTTTCACCTTGAAATTCAGCACTGATTTCACTTTCTTAGACACCTCATACCACACCCTAGTGGAATTTGTTTCCATTACACTGGATATTAACATACCCACCGTGATAGCTAAGATTGAGTATAGCTTGGGTCTACTAGCAGACTCCATCCAGAAAATCACATGGATCAAATGACCAGAAATAAGGAAGAGGGACCAGAAGGTGGCACATGCCATCATATTCTTCTCATTGGTGGAAGTGGCCAACAAGGCCATTTGGAGTGGACTCAACATCAAGGGGAAAAAGGTCACCACTCATAGAATCCAGCCCAAACCCATGTGCTGCTACAAATGCCAGAAAATAGGCAACCATTTTGTGAATCAATGCCCATCCAACAAAGAAACATGTGGCACCTGTAGAGAGCACAACCACACAATGAAGGACTGCTTGACCTCCAACCCAGAATATCACTACTGCATCAATTGCAAACAAAGAGGCCATGCCTTGTGGGACCATGACTGTGAATCATTCAATGCTGCCAAGGAGTGACTTCTCAGCTGCAACAAGGAAATGGACTTAACATTCTTCCCATCCCCAGATGACCCTGCCACATGGCCCCCCATTCCTGAGCCAAATGCCCCCACCTGCCCACTAAACCAACCAGCAACCTACCCCTTCCAGTTGTCAGAGCAGGAAACTACCAGGATCACACCACACACTGTGATGGCCTAAAGTGATGAATACCAAGCATGAGAAAACTACAACATACACTACCAACTACTTATATACTAGGTTCATGAAGACTGATGGGGAAAGGAGTGTTGTTGCTGTGTTGTCATTATCATTCTGAGGAATCAGATCAGGTCATTGAGAGAGTGTGTTAGGGCCAGATAAGAGTTTTCCAGGTACATGTGTCATCTGAAAATCGTAATCTGCAAGGTCTAGTAGCCACCTTGCTTGTCATCAGTTCAGGTTTTGTGGTTTTCTAAAGTATGTCAAATTTTTATGGTCAGTGAAAATCATCACCTTATATGGCATTCCTTGGAGGTAATAACACCATATCTTCAGTGCCCGTATGACAGCAAGCAGTTCTCTATCAAAAATATTGTAATTTCATTTGGCAGAAGTGAAAGTCTGGGAGATATAGGCACACAGGTGCCATTCTCCATTGGTGTTGGTCTGCAATAATATTCCTCCAGTAGTGTATTTGGAGGCATTGGTCACAATTGTGAAGGGTCATTCTAGGTTCGGCATGGCCAGAACCAGTTCTTCAGTAAAGATCATCTTGAGCCATTTGAAAGCATCATCATGTCATGTCATCCACTCCCATGGGTGGTTCTTCTTCATCAGGTCAAGGAGGGGTCTGGCAATGTTGGAGTAGTGGGGTACAAATTGTCTGTAGAAGTTAGCAAACCCCAAAAATAATTGGACATCCTTGACTTTTATCAGTGTCGGCCAGTTTTCAATCCCTTTTACCTTGACAGGGTCCATCACAATGTGCCCTTGCTTTATAATTATGCCGAGGTACTCAACTTTAGAACAATTGAAGTGGCATTTCTCGAGCTTGAGGCAGAGGTCAAGTTCTTTCATGTGTGCAAGCATGCGTTGGGTTCGTTCTTTATGGATCTTCATGTCACCTGAGAAGATTAGCAGGTTATCCATATAAGTTACTAGCCAGCCCTCCACTATCATGTTCCTGAAGGAGTCATTCATGAATCTTCGGAATGTAGGGGGTGAGTTCAATAATTCAAAGAACATAACCATTGGTTCATAAAGCCCTTTGTGAGTGATAAAGGCAGCTTTCCATTGGTCTCCATCTTTGATTCAAATGTTGTTGTATCCCCATCGTACATTGAACTTGGTGTAGACATTTGCATTCTTCAGTTTATCAATAAGGTTGGAGATAAGTGGAAAGGGGTAGGCATCCTTGATCATGTGTTCATTAACATATCTGTAATCTTGGCAGGGTCATAGACTGCCATCCTTCTTCTTAACAAAAAAGAATGGGGAGGCCTGAGCTGATTTTGAAGGCCTGATCTTTCCAGTTCATAGGTTTTCTTCTATAAAGGCTTCTGTGGCCTGTCGTTCATCAGGGGATAGCGGGTATACCTTCACTACCTTCGGAATAAAAGAGTCATCAAGGTTTATTGGGTGGTCATAAGGTCATGAAGGAGGGACGTGATCGGTAGCCTTCTTTTCAAAGATGATTCTAAACTTCTTGTATTTTTTCAGGAGCATCAGCTTTGGTTTCTTTTTCTCGGCTTCTTTGGCCAGTTTCATAGCTGTTGTGTAGGTGCGGAGCCACTGCGTTCGTCAGGATTGGGGGAGTTGCTGGACTTTCCATATAATCTTTTGTAACCAATCTGCATGCTTCCTCATTCACTTGATCATCTGGTTGGGTGTCATTATTCCGCAAAAGCTAAGGACCTTTGTGGTTGGTAAATCTGAAGATCCAAAGCCTTGATCGCCTCATTCAGTGTCATTGAGGTTGTTGACATCATCCAGGGAGAAGGTGTCAATTTTTTCTAGCACAAGTTGAGCTACTCAATCTCATGTGTTAATCTCCAAATCGTTCTTTGAATGATTAAACAGAAGAACTTTCAGGGATCCTCTGTAATCAGGGTTGATCATACCAGCACCAGTTTGTATTCCATACTTGGCAGCAAGCCTGCTTTGTAGGGCAATCTGGCCGTAAGTTCCTTTGGGGAGATATACAGTAATCTTTGTATCAATCAATCCCTTGTCAAGTGCAGGGATAGTTGTCAGTTCGGCAGTATACAAGTCATGTCCAGCTGTGTGCTTCAATCCTTTTGTAGGAACTGTAGCAGTTGTTAATAGCTTTTTGACTTTAAACTTGGAAGCTTTAACTGAGTGGATG
>JBBPQW010000993.1:0-11085 GCA_038092695.1 Boletus rubropictus | reverse complement strand
TTGCATAGAACTAGCTTAGTATACAAGAGAGAGAAAGGACACTATTTATACTATGGAGGGCCTGTGCACAGACCAGGGAATACAATGGAATTCTGAGGAAGAATTTCATAGATGAAAGAAAGTGTTCCTAAAAAGATGAAACAATAACCAGTCATGAAAATGTTTGGGAAGTTTAAAAGATCATTCCATCAGAAGTCTATGGATGTAAGAAGTCCAACTTAGCAGGTAGCAGATTAACTCACATATAGTGTGTATGATCATTTTTGAATGAGCAATAGTAGCTTTGTTTCCCTGAAGTTTGGATAGGCAAAGGTCCCCAAACATCAGTATGTATTTTGTCCCTAAGTTTATCTGTTTGACTAGGGTCACAAGCCTTTCCAATATGCTGTTGAATTGCCTTTCCATATTCACAAGACACACATTGACCCATGGAACTGAGAGAACATAAGCAGGGCAAGGGCAGGAAAAAACATGGCTGATGGAGTAACTTAGTCATGTGCAGGACAACAGACTGGATGTATTTACCTGATAAAGTAACTATACATGATATAAGCATAACTAGTGTTGGCATAATTGTAAAAGACATACCTATGTTGTATGCTAAACAATGGACTAAGGTAGATGGCTGTGAGCTGTGGACTATATACCTCAAGGCTATAAGTATCCAATCATAAAAGGAAAGAAAAGTGTTCATGTGCACAGTACATTGTAACAAAGCCATAGAAATGCAGACCATATAATACAGTACATTTGGCTAAGAGATCAAGTGATGACATTGGCCACATGGTACAAAGTCAATTAATGGCAGTCAGTCTGGGTTATACATATGGCAGCAGCACTGCACTGCAGCTGTATGTATGCTTGCCTAATCTGACACTTCCCCTCAAGCTGCATAGAAACCAAGCTCAGACATGAAGTGCTTGACTTTCAGGGATGGGAGTGCTTTTATAAACATATTAGCAACCATCTTGCTTGTGGGGCAAAATGTGAGTTGAATTTTGCCATCATCAATGACCCAACGAATGAAATTAAAGTGCATGTCAATGTACTTGGTATGCACATGATACTAATAATCCTTTGCAAGTGTGATGGCCAATTAGTTGTTGGAAAAAATGGTAGTTGGCTCACATATGGTGATGAAAGTATCAGTAATGAGAAAGTGGAGCCATAAAGCCTCCTTGACAGTGTATGTCACACCTATGTACTCATTTTCAGTAGTTGACAGGGAGATGATTTCCTGCCTTTTCAAACTCCATGAGATGGTGCTCCCACCAATGAAAAAGCATAGCTGGATACTGCATGGCAGTCCTCTATAATACTGCCATCAGTGTTGGTGTATCCTACAAGTGGTCATTCTCCTCCTCCATATGACAGTCTTAGCACCTTTGTACCAAACATGTAGCAGTAGATACATTTGATAGTGTCCTGGTGAGCTGGTTCAAAATTTGAAGAGAATTTGGACACTTATAATATAGTATATGAGATATTGGATCTCATGCCCAGTGCAGCATACATGAGTGATCTCACTGCCTTTTGATATGGTATGTGGTGCATAGCAGCATATTCAGCTGCAGTAGAAAGGAACTGTGAGGTGGTAAGCCTTGTGTTAGGTTTCATAGGCATTGAGATAGGCTTCAAGTCATTGAAATTGAAGTGGTAGAGAATTGATTTGATATACACCTTCTGGGAGAGGGTGAGCAAGCAATTGGTGTGGTTGCATGTCACTTCAATACCAAGGAGCCAATATAGCTCACTGAGATCTGTCACTTCAACAAAGCAGCTGAGATTTTTTTTGACAGTGTCAACAAGCTTGAGTGTGGTGGTGGCAATATTGCAGTCATCAATATGTACAGCAATGATAGTAAGTGAGTTGTTCATCTACTTTATGAATACTGCTTGGTTTATTTTGCACTATTTGAAATGGAGCCTTATCACCAATATTTCGACCAACTATTAATATTAATGGCATTCACTCTGCTTAAGGCCATACAGCATCTTCCAAAGGCAATATATTCAATGTGGGTGGTTCAGATTGGCATATCTGGGCAGTTGGTGTATATTATTTCATTATCCTGTAATTATTCATTTAGATATGCACCTTTGATGTCAATTTGGTAGAGCTCAAGATCTTGTTGAGCAGTGAGTGCAAGTATGGTTCAGATTGACATGAGCTTGGAAATGGGTGCATATATGTTGAAGTAATCAATGCCCAATACCTGTGAAAATCCTTGTTCAATGAGGCATGTTTTATAGTGCACAATGTGTCAGACTGTGTCTTTCTTTGCATGGAAAACCCACTTTGAGCCCACCAAATTTGCACCTTGGGAAGATTTGTGAGCTCCCAAATGCCCACTTTATCTAGCATTTCAAGCTCCTCACAGATACTGTGTTCCCATTGTGGCCAGTCTGTGTGATGATGTGCTTCTGCAAGGGTCACTGGTTCAAGTGCCTTGGCAGCTGCAGTATCTTGTTCAACAAACATTGTTAGTTTGTGCTCACTGTAATCCTGACTGTACCTGTTGTCTATAGCCATGAATATTTGCTCACTTGAGCCTTCAGCCTCAAAAATAGTGAGTTTGGGCAGTTTTGGTGCCAGCTCATCTATAATAGGCATTTGAACTTGTACACCATGGGGAATAATGGTAGAGTCACTCTTGCCATGGATGAGATCAAGGACTCATTGGCTAGGCTTGCAAATGTGCTGGATATAGGGCTCAGGTGCAACAGATGCAGCTAGTGGGTCAGGTGACATGGTAGGGTTAGATGACAGTGGTGTGACCAGTGGGTCAGGTGATGGGATGGGGTTAGGTGATAGTACAGTGGTGTCTTTGGCTAGGGCTGATGGCTGTATGGTGCTACCAGGAGTGCTATTGTTCAATGGTGTGAATCCCTCACCCTTGGTGGCATGAGACACAATGTCAAAAATCTCATGCTCAATAGTAATGGTCTTGGTTTTGGGCCAATACACATGGTAGGCATATTCTGTACAATTATTAATATTCATCCATCAATCTGGCTCAATTTACATACCCAGTTTTGTCCCTTGTCCAGTTTTCACATGAATGAAGAATCCTCACTCATGGATGCCACTTAGGTCAGGTGCATGGCCAATTGCCACCTCATACAGCAACTTTCCCTAAAGCATCTTGATGGGTAATCAGTTCTTTAGCCAGACAATGTGACAAGCTGCCTTGCCCCACAGATTATTTGGCAGGCCACTAATGTGCAGAAGGATATGGACATGTTCCAGGATGGTCTGATTAAGGCATTTCACCATGCTGTTGTGTTGAGAGATATTATGCACTGTAAAATGCTCTACAGTGCCATTCCATTTTAAGTACATCACAAATTCTTTTTCATTATATTCACTATCTTGATCCAAGTGTAGTAATTTGACCTTGGCAGTGAGCTGCCTGTCAAGCCAAGCCTCAAAACCTTGGTAGGCATCAAAAGTGTCACTCTTCTGACAAATGAGGTAGATATGGATCAGGCAAGTATTGTCATCTGTAAAAGTGATGTCATAATACCAGCCTCCAATTGTCAAGATGGGCACTGGGCCCCACATGTCTATATGAACAATGTTGCTGAGCTTATCTGCATATGGCCTTTGCTGTATCTTCACTATCAGCTTGTGTATAGCTTTGTCATACACACATGCTTCACAATAAAGGTTTTCATCATTATCTGGCTGATACTTTAGTCTGCTGACCAATCCTTTTTTGGCCAGTGCACATGCCACAGATAGTGTAATATGCCCCAGATGGCAGTGTAACTGCATAACCATCACTTTTTTATCAACAGCAATGGCATAGTCCTTTTCATGTACCATATAATACAGCCCCTTGGCTGATTATGGTATGTACCCTACTATTTCTCCATTAGCACCACAGATCATGTACCAACCTTTAGCAAAGATGGTCTCCAGGCCCATCTCATTGAGACAGCTAACTGATACTAACATATACCCTACCACCAGTGAGTACAGAACCTCAGTCAGCCTAAGCCTAGACATATTTAGCTCATTAGGAACTTTGATAATAAGATCACCCATGCCTGTAGCAGCAAATTTCTGCTGGTTGACAGCAGTAAATGACTTCAGTGGGATTTTTTTCATGTCAATCATATGGCCATGATCTGGGGTAATATGTCATGTAGTGCCTAAGTCATATAACTCAGTATAGTGCATGTCTTCTGGACAATCATTGACTTTCATGGTTTTATTCTCTAGGTCTTCATTGGCAGCAAGTGAGGGGGATGCACAATTATACAACTCATCATCACTAATTCTCTCTGCTTTTTTTTTCCATTCACAGCCCCATGGGCTATCATCACTGGTGACCAAGAACCAATCATCATCATTCTCATCAAGTGCCAATTCTTCAGCAGCAAAGTCCTCATCATCATCAGTTGACTCAACTGACCTAAGATCAGGTAAGAATTCATCATTCTTGATAATACCAAAGACAATATCTTCTTTATCAGATATCACCACATGTACACTACTCATTGCAAATTTATTTTTGTCTTTAGGTGGCTGATTACATTTTGCTTTTAGATGCTAATCCAACCCACAATTCCAGCACAAGCACTTTTGCCTGTCACTATGGGGCCATCCTCTATAACCATGTTCCTTTCGTTTTTCAGGCACTATTATAGCCATCACCTCATTGCAGTCCTTGCCATCTGAGTGAGGTGTGTACTTCAACTTCTGACAGTCTGACTCTTCACTGATGAGTAAAATCAGGATATTGGGTTCAATTGTCTTGGATGATGCATATAGACAGGCAGCAGCAAGCTGGCTGGAGGCAAAATTGGCGAGGGAATTAGGGAGTGATTGGATGATAATTGATTGGTAATCATTCATTGTTATTCATGTCTATGCTGACTGATGCTAACTCTTCTCACTTTGTCCATAGTCCATTCAAGAACTGTTAAACATTGCCTCTTCTCACCATCTTCATTTTGAGGAACTGCATATGCAATTCAGTCTGTGCATAGGTCCCTTTCTCTATGTATTCACATGTGATCTCTGTCCACATAGCTTGGACATTTTTCAGCTTGTGAACCTTCAGTATGGTTGAGTTTGAAATGCACTCAATAAGTAGGTGCTTAGATATTCCCTCATTTTTTTTCTATTTTGCAACCTCTTCATCCTATGTGGTCATCAAGGGAGTGGTGTATGACAGCTGTGTGGCAGTCCCATCAAAGTGACCCCACATACTTTTTGCCTCAACAGCTACCTGGAAATGAAAAGAAAAAATCACCCAGTTTATGCCTTTAGCATCAAGCTTGGATATGTTGCTTGGCAGCATATCAGTGGTTATTAGGATGTTGGATAACATTGCTAATCAAGGTCTGCAGGTTATGGATTTAGTACAAGCTGTCAAGGCTCATAACTTGAGAGAACACAAGCAGGGCAAGGGCAGAAAAGAATGTGGCTGATAAAGTAACTCAGTCATGTATGAGACAATGGACTGGCTGTATTTACCTGATAGAGTAACTATACATGAGATAAGCATAACTAGTGTCAGCATAATTGTAAGAGACATACCTCAGTTGTGTGTGAAACAATGGACTAAGGTAGATGGCTATGAATTGTGGACTATATATCTCAAGGCTATAAGTACCTGATCATAAAAGGAAAGAAAAGTGTCCATGTGCACAGTACATTGTAAAAATGCCACAGAAATGCAGATCATATAATACATTCAGCTAAGAGACCAAGTGACAACATTGGCCACATGGTACAGAGTCAAATGATGGCAGTTAGTCTTGGTTACATATATGGTGGTAGTGCAGCATTGTGGCTACATGCACACTTGCCCAATCTGATAGGAACTATGGTTGAGGTCCAAGGAAACACCAGTGATCATTTGCTTTGCAAGCATCTTGCATATTGTCCCAACTCCAATATGGGACAGGCAAGTATGCAGTTCCTCCATGGTGAGTCATTGATCTTCTCTCATGGTTGCTGCAGTTACTGAATAATTGCATTGTGTCTTATAAAGACCATTTTCAACTGCAACTTGACCTAGTAGGATCCGATTCACATTGAAGATTCAACAAATCCCATCATCAAAGACTAATCAGCAGCCTCCCTCCATAAGATGGCTGATAGACACAAGAGTCACCCACATAGTTGGTGCATACAAAAAATTCTTTAGGAGAATCCAGGACTAAGTGTTCCCATTAGGCAGGAAAATGGATAAGTTCCCTCACCCAGTTGCATAGAATGTCCCATTGTTAGCACTTCTAATAGGCTTTGGTGGAATAGTGACAAAGTTGAGGAACTGATTGAACATGGGGATGAATGCTGTAAAGCACTGCTATCATATAATTCCAGAACATTATTGCTCCAAGCAACTAAGGCTTCAATGCCATTTATGATGGGCAAGTCTGACTCAGATATAGCAAGTCAAGTGCTGTCAGATGAGTCCTTGTCACTGGTGGTTGCATTTTCAAGGCTGATGATTTGCCTTTGCTCTTATTGTCTTTAGCTTTCTTTCCATGTGATTTCCAACCTTTAGAAGCCTAGCTGGCTTTGCTGCTGCTCTTCTCCTAGCAGTTGTGATCCTTGTGGCCAGGCAAACCACAGTTGTAGCAGTTGCTGCTGAACTTCTTCCACTTTCCATTTCCTTTCTTGGACAATGCATCAGCACTGAATGCAGCATCCTCACTCAAAGAGAAATTCTTTTCTTTTCCTCCCCCCTAGAGTATAAGTCAATTATATTCCTCCAATATGACATCCATCAGAGCATCTGCCATAATGGTAGCACCTTGTATGTGCATTGTAGAGGACAAAGCAGCAAGTCCAAGGTTATACGAGCATGGAAGTGATGCATATACAATGTTAAAAAGGTCTTTGTCTGATACTGGACATCCAATAGAGGCAAGATCTTCATGAAAGGCAATGATCTTCTCAATATGCACATGAGCATCCCCTCCTTCTTTTAGTTTGATTTCTCCTAGCTGATATTGCATCTTAGTGCCAACTACTAAAAATCATTTCTTGAAGAGAGTAGAAAATATTATAAAATATTCAAATGCCAAGTTCTTGATCACAAGATGAAGGAAAAGTGAATTTGGAAGGGTATTTGTGAGAATATGTTGCAATTTCATGTCCTTTTTGCTCCAAGTTGTCAGAACATTTTCATAATCTGTGACTAACTTGAGCTTATCAGTAGTAGTTGCTGTCTATCCAGCTGGTTTTTCAGCTGCTGGGTCTTTGGGCTTCACCTTGCTTCCATTGAGGTACCCAACTAGTTCTCAACTGGTAGCAGCAAGTTGGAGTCAGACCTTCCAAGAGAACCACTCTTTGGTGGATGCATCAAGCTTAGATAGCTTGATTTCCTCTGACATTGTGCTGGTCATTTTGTAGGATTTATGTGTGATATTGACACAAATATATGCATATGACCTTGTATATTAGAGCACACCAGGGCTCATAACCTACAGAAATATGCTCAGTACAGAACAAAGTCTGTAACTATATATTGCACCTATAGAAATATGCTATAGTATATAAGTACAATGTGCAAAGTATAAATGGACTGGTCTTACCTTGGTACAGGATGGAGTCTGTGACTGAGGTAAGGATGTGGTGAAAATGATCTTATCTACTTGCACATTATCTACTTGCACATTATCTAATGTGGCAATGTCTGAGTTCTAGCATCCAAGTCTGTTTGACTACAGTATATAGAATAAGAATAAGGAATGAAATAATGCAACAATATCACCAGAATAACTGTATGGAAATGTTTTCACCTGGTCACATGAATGGGGAGGCCCAAAAAAATCTGAGTCAGGTTAAGAGTACCCAGTGCTGCTAGCAGATGGGCCACCAGCTTGATAAAGATTTAGTAATGAGAGGCCAATGGATGGGTCAGCAGGTGGAGTACCTGATGGCAGCAGCCCACTGACAAATGGATCAAGGGGTAAAATACTGGTTTCTGCCACCAGGTCATGCTGGTATGTTGTTGCTTGCACACTTGCTAGAATATAGATAGCAGGAACTTTGTTTGGGGACCCAGGGCCATCACATCTAGCATCTAGTAGCTATCTGGTGCAAATGTTAGTGGAAGAAATAGAATAATGGAAGGTGTGTCTACATTTCTTTATTGTGGATTCTTTGAAGCTGGCTTTTGAACTTGGCATCCAGTTTTGAGTGACACTGAGTTTCCTTGATCCTTTCAAGAAATATATCATAGTAGAGACAATACTTGGTGCCTTCAAATTTACTGGGTGTGGTGGTGGTGCCAGATTCCTGTCTGCTAGCCATCCTATATATATCACACAACAGCTAGTTGGGACAGGATTTATATATACCTTATGAAAGAGATCTGCATGTATCATAGTGGCTGACATTTCCAACATTGGTGGCAGTGTAGTGTAATAGCTTTTGTTGAATGACTGGATCAGTGACTTGTTCCACATATACCAGAATATGACATGAAAAGCTCATAAGATATGGTTTCTGAAATAAAGAATGCCACCATTGACCTAAGAGATTTGTTACAATGTATGTGAAGAAAAATATAATGTGTGCTTACCATCTCATTACACTCATGGAGGAAACAATTCATGTGATCATGCTGATCTGTAATTATACTCATATATTGCTATATCTACTCTATCTCTGCTGCATGATTGGCTTTGCCTCTGATGGCAGCAGGAAGGCAATTAAAGTATTGTTTGACATACTGCTCAGTAAACTCAACAAGCTTGGATTGCACATCTCTTACTCCTTTGGCAATCTATGTAGCACAATTAGTATACATATAAGATGGTGTTTTGACAACTTACAAGAATTATGAAGCTATCATTCCACTCTAATTCTACCAAAGTCATTGTTAGATTCAGACCATGTATTAAAAGAGAGAAAGAAAAACCTGGATTGTGTGGGATACATGCTGTAACAAAGTTTTTTTTCCATGTTTTCCTTAAATGCAGCCTGCTGATCCTCACCATACAGCCAACCAGAGTTGCATACCATATCATTGATGACCAATAAGCATGTTGCTTGCACAATCTTCCGAGTGGTTTTGTCATATGACAACATTTTTGAATTCTCCTTCTCCATTTCACCATGCCAGCTTGGTAAATAAGAGATATGACTTTGAGTTGCAGTTGTGGAAGACAGATGAGAAGAAGTAATGTCTAGGAGACATTAGGAATAAGGAAATCCCATAAATTCCTATAGGCAGCTCTATAAGGGCATATTGATGTTGTGACATTGTTGGTGGTGACTGAGCATGTTAATTTCATTTCCAGAAGTCTGTTTAGTAGTCCACATGGTTATATTTTCCCACTTGATTAAATGCTATGGTACCTGGATCATCATAGCCACTTGATCAAGCTGCTCTGCTATTCTTTCCCTCTCAATTTGCTAATCCACAAAAGGCAGGGAAGGTTTGGAAAATGAAAGCACTGCAGGCTGAAAAAATTGGATGGACTGCTGCTGGGAAACTAATGGTGTATAGGGGGCATTTGAAAATGGAAGAAGCTGGCTTGGAGGTGCCACAGGTATATTGAAAGATAGGTGAGATGATGTTCAGCCACAAATGTGGCCATATTCATAAGTGTGGCCATGTCCATGAGCAGAGCCACAGGATGAGCTGGGAGGTATAAGACAACTGAGGCCTCTTTCCCAAGTTTTAACCCATCTAGCAAGCTTCAACCCTTCACAATGTCAGCACTCCTAAATGGATTGCAATACAGTACAAACTGACCATTGCATCTGCTCCAGGTTATACATGATTACATATACTATTCCAGCTCCATGCTGATGCACTGCAATGGGGCACAGTCTTGCAAAAGACCCTAGGGTCACATCAGGGTGATCAATAAGCACAACAATGACTCTTGAACTTCCCTTACTGTACTGCAAATCAACAGGATCCTAAAAAAGGTATCAATAATGGGCCTGCATTGAGGGTGCCTTCTTTTTTGCTTGAAGCACACTGTTCACATGAGTTGATCATTGAAGGGTGAGGCTGTTATGGCCCACATAATGGTCCTGAGCATATAAGAACCATTTAGACCATTTTTATAAACACATGATTCCCCTGAGTCATGTGTTCTGAGGGAATATGTTATAGCACCACAGCTGTGCAGGGGGTGGCTCATGCTCACTTGTCCCTGGATAGCAATTTTTGGGTGGCTGATGCAAACAGATAGATTCAACAGTACAATAAGTGATACATCAAACTACTAAGTAGTCATATATGTAGGGAGTAGTGAGAACAAAGAGTTAAGCATTATCCAACCTAGAAACTTGAAAGCTAGCAGACAAAGCAGGGAACAAAATATTATGAACAAAAGGACCACCTCCATGCTCCAAGTTATTATCATCAATGGACTCAAGATCAGAGTGACTCTCCACCTTGGGAAATAATCCAGAGGTTCAGCTAAAAAACCCTAGCCCTTTAGTATTTATAGCATGCTTGACCTCTTCCAACTGCCAGATGCCATCCTTCAATAGTGTTTCTGATTCTTTATAATCATGCATTGCCATCAGATGCAGAATTTCAAGTTTCTTAAGCCAGAAATGATAATACTTTTGGTGAGCAGCAAATGTGGCATGGCTCACTTGAGCAAGCTGTCATAAATGCATGGCATGGAGGTCTTCAATTTCCATTCTTCTCTTAAGTGAAACCTGGAATGCAATAGACTTAGTGTTAGTGATCCATAAGACATGACTCAAGCTAACTGATGTTAAAAGTGTTTTGGCCTTTTTCCTGGTCAATGGATCCAAAATCTTTGTGTCATTTTTCGATAAAAAAGGGGTGCAACAGCAATACTTCAAAGAATATAAAAATAGATAAGTTCCATAGTAAGGAACTTGTGAAGTGGTCAAGTCTGTTGGTGATGTTGGCAAAGAAATCATTTCCCCTTGCAAAGAGGAATCACTGGAAAAAGGTCTTCTAGAAGCTCCTATGGATGGGCAGGTCATGATTCCAACCTTGTATAGCAGTGTAAATAATATGTTGACTGGGGAGCCTGAAGTTGGGGGGGGGGGGGGGGGACATTTGTGACTGTGGAGAGATATTCATGGCAATGTATAATGAGTGTCCAAGTTGGCGG
>JBBPQW010000992.1:0-11086 GCA_038092695.1 Boletus rubropictus | reverse complement strand
ATGTCATATGAAGTGACTATATACCACAACTTCATTATTTTGATAGCGTCGTCCGGGGAACAAGTCAGCAGACGTTGCATGTGACGTTAACCTACCTCTTCTTCCACAGCATAAATCATTGATGAATCAAGGGTCGATAGCCACCCTGTCTGCCACTGGAAATACCGTATATGCGGGAAACCTTACCCAATCTCACTTTCTGGGAAAGAGACATTCGAACGTACACAACAAGCTAAGTTTTTATATTTTCGTCCCATTCTATGATTCATCCCCAAAATGTAGTGTTTATGAATTATGGGCGAGAGCGAGCAAAGCCTTAGGCAGACACAAGTAAGCCCTTTGGGGGCCGGAGTCGAGATGTTATATTTTACTCCTAAACTACCGTCTGTCTAATATACGTTGCAACGCAATACTGTAGTTGGTCTAGGAGCCTTAACTTCTCTAGTAAGCCATCTTGCGCCGCTCAACAACGTTATACCATGTTGAGTATAAACGCATGTACTGCGGATTTCTCTTTGCCCGGGTATCCATTGTAGCTCACTGTGTTTTCATTCCAGTGCCCGCCCTTTCTCAATAAGAGCTGATGGCGGCTACCCGAACCCTCGGTACTCCCCTTCATTCTCTGGTGTCTGAGCGATGCTCCTCGAGCACACATCGGCAGACGATGTCCTAACTGATCTTATCCGCACCCAAGTTAGCAATGTATGTGTACTTCCATGCTTGACAGATCAAAGGAAATAATCCGCGAGCATGCGCTTCTCATAGTACTTCAATGGTATGCTTCATGCAGCCTTGGCCCTCTCGCACTCATCTATCCCTGCTGTAGTTGCTGGGTTGACTATTTTCGTATGTGCGATGAAGCCACAACGCTGATTGCATCTAACACTCACCCCACGAAGGTATATGATTATTGCTTGACATTTTCTACCGAGGTTCTTCATTCCCATTTTCACATTCAATCACACTCAACGACGGAATCAGGTAGAATGCGTATGGGATACAAAGTGGGGGATGACGCGTATCGTATTCACACTATCAAGATACCTCTCCTTTATTTCCTGCCCCATGAGTTGCTACGGTCTGTTTCACTGCCTTACCTCTATCGTCTCTTTCATCTGTCTGATGACATCGTCATCACTCAGATGTCCTGGTCAACGAAGGCGTGAGTGTTCCCGTTTGGCCTACCGCAGATCATCTCGAACCTCATTTTCAGTGTGGGAGCTTTAGTATCGCTTTAAATGGTCTCGCCATGCTCCAATGCATTTTACGTACTTGCTGACGCTCTGTCAGTCATTTACTCTGCCAATGTCATTTTTGCAGAAGGAGTCTTGATTATACGCACATATGCTTTGTGGGGTCACAGCAAGAAGGTGCTCATTTTTCTAGTGCTGCTGACTGGGGTAAGTCTCACTTGGCCAATGCATATGGTGTCAGTAGAACTAATTCGACGACTTCTATACATTTACAGGCAGTCATTACGACTTCTGAGACGTTAGCGTCGCTAATCAATATCTCTTTACCAGGGGACTCCTCATACTTTCGTCAGTCCAGTCAATGCATCTGACGAGTCGCTAAAGTGTATCGAAACAGAACTTTATCCATCTGAATGCGCCGGTCCATCATCAAGAAGTGGAGCCATTCAATACGGCTTACTAATGGTGTACGAGATGAGTACGTTCTTGTTATGATCTTTTGTTGCATTAGATCTCTTTCTCTTCTAGTTCTTCAGAGTATGAATTCCTGGAGGCGGTTCCGAACATACCGCGGCTCCCGAAGTAGGGTATTGGATACGTTGTACTGGGATGGGATGATGTATATGTGGTGTATTATCGGTGAGGGATCCCTCTATCCTGTGGAGAAGCTTCTTCGGTTGGGAACGCGTTAATTAGTATTGTCTGCGGTTAACACGGCCGTGAAGGCTGCTGCACCGGTATGTGTATAATACCATGCTTAGCTCCCCAGAGTTGAACAAGTTTCCTCCAACAGATTGCATATGTTTCTGCGCCGAATACGTCAGTATCCTTCTCCATGCACATGCCCAGGATATGCGCAGTTTCTCATCTTGTGTTGTTCTGTCACAGCGCTCAGATGGCGATTCAAAGCCTCATAGTTTCTCGGATTTTCTTTAACCTGAGACAGGTTGATGAACAGACCACGACACTTGGGGGCGAGACTGCGCTTGAAAGTATGCGTTTTGGAGGTGCAACAACAGCGGGTTCTACAACACAAGCAGAAACAATAGACATGGCATGTACATCATAAACGCTTTTGAATACTTTGATTTGATTTGTTAGCGTATTTGGTTTCGAATTAGCAAGCTCGTGGTCGTTCAAGTGGAAACATATATTGGTGGATGTGCGGTCCTAGTAGCGCTCAACGACTAATTTGATGTCCCCTTGTCATGCATGACACCAAACTTTGCAGCCGTCCCCATCCACACTCAGCTTGACCAATGGTAGAGGCGCGAGGACGTGTGCAACAATATGTAGATTACGCCCAAATCTAATCCGCCCCTTGACCCACGACTTGAACTGGTCATCCATCACAAAGGAGTACTTGGGTTGGTCCCAAGGGCTCTAAACCTCGACCAAATTTACCAGACTACCCAAGGCCCTTCCGAGCAAACAAAGGGATGGTGGGGCTGGCACCCACACTTGTGAGCCTGGATCAGCCAACGTGATGGCGTTGCTGTCAATACCCGTGATATGCGCACTGACGATCTTTGCATTCAAATTGATTTCTTGATCCCTGCATTCGACACCTTGTATTGCTACGCACCTGTAGATACAGGCGGTCGGGGACTCGAGGTAAATGTTGAGCTCAAATCCACTGGGATCGCACCCGTCATGAATATCCGTCCAACAACCCTCAACGACCAGAGCTCGCGTTCGCACGAATGCCCACCAGGCTCCTCCACTTCTTCGCCATGCCCTACATCTTGCGATGTTTCGATTATGCCAGGATGTACAGTGCATGCATTTACATCCGGTCAGCCGTTTTTGGCCTCCTTTCGCTCCTCAACATCCTCGCCCGCCTGCGACCATTTGTCCAATTCCGATGCTATGCCTATATCTCCACCAAGCTCGGCATCCATACTTGCCTGGATGGGCCTTCTCGTCATTCTCACTTTTCAAAATTGGAGCCGTCCCATAGTGTCTCAAACAATGCGCTTATGCAATGATCAATGTGTATTGGGCGTGCGGTGGGACCTGTCGTAGTGAGTACGTTGTTTACTCGAGTGAACGGGATAGAGTGGGTGAGGCGATGGGGCGTAGGCGGCGGTGATGATTGGTAGCGCTATTGTCGGGCGGCGACGAGGGAGAACGGGAGAGAATCACCGACTGTTCCGGATCATGCATAGCATGCTAGAGTAACTCAACAAATTAGTTTGGCGGCGAGTGATGTGGACGACATGCTCAGTGCTCACGAGTAATGCACGGGTCGTCCAGTCATCTTTTTCACAATCCGGTGGATCACTTGTCCATCGAGAGCGCTGGACACGAACGGATGGCGTGGCGGTCGGGGTATCGACAGGGTGGGTTGCTGAGCACAGACGCTCGGGAGGATGTCGAATGTACGCTTGCGTGACCCAAAAGTGGTTCACCAGTTGTCAAGTCGTTTGGAGCATGACGACTGGAGAACCACTCCTGATCCACGCAAATTTTTCCGGTCTGTCTTGTGTGTTGAAGACGGTGTTGAACGTGGCGCTGGTCGAACTGTACAGTGTGTGTGTGAGGGAAGGCAAGCAAAAGCGCGTTTTCTTTCTGGACCTCCTAGTTCGGCATTTTGTTCTCACGACCACGGGGTAACACGCTGTGACGCGATGGTCAACCCGCACTACCACCAGACATACTCTCAGATGGAATCCGACTTGGAGATATGCTTCTGGGTGCGCCAGGAACCTCTCGATAGAGTGGAGACTATCGATGCTTCACCACACATGAACATTCGCGAGCTGAAACGACTCATTCTTCAATGGTATCCCACTCTAGCACCTGCTGGTTTGGCACTAGGGGACGTCTACAAGGTCCCCGAGGATCAACCAATCAAAGATGATATATCTGGAATGGATAAAGATAAACTTGGAGGTCTCTCTATATCCATGTTAGGCGCGCCTCTGGATACTAGGCAAAAGCTGTCGACTCTATCCCTCCCTTTCGAACACGTTCACTTCATCATTGGTGTGTGGCACCTTGGCTTGACTGGCCCCCCATTGAATCCGATCTTATTTACATTTCCAGATGTCCCCTTCCTCCATATTACTGTGCGGCTTCGAGGATCACACCCCGATTCCAGTGCTATTGTCCGTGCGTCCCCCAGTGACACGGCTGATGATCTGAAGAGGATTATCAAGGCACGATGTTTCACCGACATGCCCACGAGTCGATTCATACTTTACAAGATCCCATGGGGTAACAAAGGGAAGCTTGATGAATACATTAATACTCTGCATGCGGGCGAGCAGCTCGGGGGTGACTCCTTGATATGGACAGTCTTCAATGACCTCCCCTTTTCCGAAAGGCCATTAATCATCTTCGAGCGCATCAGCGACCCAATTGGAGATGCACGTGCCGCATTCCTCAAAGATTCTGCAAGAGAAATGGCCGAAACCCCTTCCAGCGCGGGTTTACCATCTTCATTTCGGGAAAGACAGCAATACAAAAGAAAACTCATACCCTGCGGTCGTCCTCGTGAGAGCGATGAAACTGTCCCTTCGACCCTATTACATCCCGTCTTTGGCACCTTTCACGATGACTGTAAGGCTATCAAAATCACACCTTCTGATTACGAGTTCGCATTCGAGTTCGTTAACACAATGTCTGTCTTGTACGAAAATGATGAGGAACGTTCGGCGGCAGTCAGATACTTATTCAGACGATACGGAATCGACTTTGTTTCTCGGACCTCGAAATACGGGACGGACGCAGACATGCGTGTCAATGGACATTGCTACGTGATCGCCAAGTTCAAGAACGAGATTAGTGGTCCGTCAGCCGAGCCGTACTTTGAAGCTATAGCACACTATCTCGAGGCAACGAGAGTCACTGCCCTCGAGTTGACAACGTGTCCCTTACCATGCCTCCTTCTCGTCATGCCAGGTTAGTCTGTTCGTCCTGTGCTATTATCGGGGCAAGCCAATTTTTTCTTTCTTTCTGTAGGTGTGCAGATCCAGTTTGCAGCTGCCATCTGGAATTTGCGGCCTAATGTGCAATTCCTGTCGATGGTTCCGCTTTCTTTCCACCACACCGACACGCTGCATATCGATATGGTAGCACGTCATCTGGCCGCATTTCGTAAGGCTACACAAGCCCTCAAGCAGTATTACGAGGGGCTGCCGAAAAGGTCTCGTGCCACTGCCACACCAGGCCTTCCTCATCTGTTCCCACACCCAACGACATATACACTTGGCAATAACGCCTTGAAACATTTCCGCTATGAGAGCCAGATGTACGAGGAGAAGCTCCTCTTTTCTGGAACCGAGGATGACGGGAGTACCAACGGCGTCTGCATCAAATTCGTCCAGACGTATTCGCGCGCTGCTCACGAGTTCTTTGCATCGTTGGGATGTGCTCCCGCCTTGCGAGGATTCGAAGAGCTTCCTGGTGGCTGGTTCATGGTGGTCATGGACAAGCTGCAGAAGGCTGAATACGAAAAACTGTCTGCCCGCACGTTACCCCTCCCTAAATCGGTCCGCGCTGACATGCGTGCAAGACTCGCGCAGTTCCACGATGCTGGTTTTGTCCATGGCGATATCCGGGATGTGAATATGATGATATCCAAGTCGGACGAGAAGCGGTTCATGTTCCTTGACTTTGACTGGGCAGGAAGGGTGGGAAATGCGCGGTACCCGGATTATGTGAATCGTGATGGAATAACGAGGCCAGATGGTGCAGACTTTGGGAAGGTGATTTTGGCTGAACATGATGTTTTCTCACTCGAGGAGGCTATGGGATCAGTGTCTGATGACTAGATATGTTTTCCGTTTTTTGTCACAAGTAATGTCGTTCCCAGTCCTTGCAGTACTGTATGTTATTCAAGGCGATTCGTCGTCAAGCATGATGTCTCACGTCTGTCGGAACACAAGACACTTGTCATTCCATCCAACGCTCGGTGCATACGACAAGAAAGGTACACTCAAACGTCGCTGCACTACTGCCACACAAGTCTCGCGACAACGTATTAACGTCTAACACCTGCATTCTCCGGGCTTGCATCGACACTCAAAAAGAACAGTCAGAGCAGAGTCTCAAAATATCTCGGCAACGCGCACGTCGAGCCACAGTTGCAAGAAGAGCTTTCACAGCTGTTCTGGGTTCGCAGGGACCAAAGTGGTCTTGGTCTGCCACAGCGCACGAGACGAATCCTCCGCCGCATATGCTCCGCTTTGGCGTAGTCCCTTCATGGAGTGATGTGCACAAGGTTACTTGTCTATATGATGACGCCACCTGATACGAAATCTGGTGAGTCTGTGGAGTGTCTTCTTCATTTCCGTCGGTGCTGCTTGAAGGTTGTTCTTTGGGATAGGTGGACTTTGTTTAGGTGTTTCCTCGTTGCTTCTCCATCCGCGCGCCTATCACTCTGATCGTTTTGATGCACATGTTCATGGAGCGACGACGGCGCGCGGGAGTCCTAATTTACGTACGTCTGATCAGATGATAGGCCGAAAGGACCACGAGCTTTCAAATCTGACAGACAACTCCACTCGGGCAATTGGTACCGTCCGTGTCCTTTGACTGAATCCTCGTCGGGAGGGTGCTTATCAACGTTCGAATGTCTCTTCCACAAAGCGAGATTGGGTAAGTGGACCCTTTGTTCTCCCAATGACTTATGCCATGTGGGGGTGAGACAACGTCACATGTGGCGTTTGACATGCTCCCCGGACGACGTCATTGAAAGATGATGCTGTACCCGGATTATGTGAATCGTGAGACCAGATCGGTGCAGACTTTGGCAAGGCAGTTTTAGCTGATTTTTATGCTCGACCGTGCTATTGGATCAGTAGTGTCTGACGACTCGGTATGCTTTTCATTTTTGTCACAGGCAGTGTCGGGTTCGAATCCCATGATTGTCGTGTCGTTCCCAGTCCTTGCGCAAAGTACGCAGCTTACACGTTTACCCAAGAGCGATTTGTCGTCAAGCATGATATCTCACGTCAGTCGGAGCACAAGACACCTGTCATTCCGTCCAACGCTCGCCCGTGTGCATACAACAGTAAAGTACACCTAAACATCGCTGCCACACAAGTCTCGCTCCAACGTGACAACGTTTAACACTTGCATTCTCCAGGCTTGCATTGGCACCTAAAAGAACAGAGTCAGGCCAGAGTCTCAAGATATCCCGACAACGCGCACGTCGAGCCACAGTTGCAAGAAGAGCTTCCGCAGTTGTTCTGGTTCACAGGGATTAAGGTGATCTATACGCTCAGTCAACCTCTGGATCGCTCAGAGTGGATCAAGGGGGATGGATACATACGGTGTTCATGGTGTAGTTCTTATCGATGATACTTGCGAATGAGGGACTTGGACGGATGCTCAGCTGACTATTTATCTGCTGCTCAGGTCCAGGCCCTAGCTGCTTGGTATTATTTAGGCGGTGAAATTTGTGTCGAGTGCCAGTGACAATCGTGCGAGCTGCGGGCGGGTCTTATGACTGCCTAATCTTTACGTGGGATGTTTCATGGCCAGCCATCACGCGTGCCGATAAGACGCCTGGACCCAGACTAGGTCATGCTTTTTCTCCCATCCTGAGCTTTGCTGTACGAGTTGTGACAGTCAGCGGTCCAGGATAATCGCACATGCCATAGCGAGTCTTTGATCTTGTATCCTTCGCCTTGATAGATGCTCGATAGTGAATGTGACGAGGAATAAACACTTATCGGGGGTTGCGTCTCTACGTCGTCGGATCTTGCCGTATTGGTCTGATGAGCGTCCCATCGATGCACCTGATACTCATAAAGCAACAGTTGAATGCTCCACCTGTAGAAAAAATACAATATACACACCCCACGGATGTTATAGATGAGATAGCCCTTGGTATAGCTATCAATCGTAGTGTATTTGACATTACTGGAATTGCTGCACCGGGTATGCTATCAATCCAATGCCGAGGGATAGCATTTGTGGGATAATATGGTAATCCTGTGGTTTCCATGTGGACAGTCTGCACGTAGTGAGGAACTCGTAATTGATCATCGAGGGTATTTCCAGCGTTAGCGAGGCAGTGTGAACACAGCCAAGCACGTGCGACAACATCCAGCCTACCCCTGTATGTAGATGCAGGCGGCATGAATCAAGTCCTGCAGCCGAGATATGACGAGAGCTGGTAAATTTCAACATAACCTCTTGCAGTGTCTCCAGCACTCGAGCTCCGTCATCCGTCATCCTTAAAGACAAAAAACTCACCTTTCATCGATACGGCAAGATGAAACACGAGATTGAGGACACATTTGCAACTGGAAAGATCTTCCCCTGGGCAGCGCTCACGTGATCCGGCGACATGGTCGAGAGTCTAATTGGAGCTGTGTCACAGGACGCTGCTCTGGAAATTGAGCGTGTTAAGTCGTCTGGATCGGATCATGTGTGACGGCGTGGATGTGCTGCATCCGGTGTTGAGGTTGTCCGTTTGAGCGTCGTGTCTACAACGGAAGATCGTGTACGACTTTAACAAGGGAAAGGGCCGGTGATTTGTATGATCAACGTAGAGGGATGAGAGGCGGTGAGTGCGAAAATGGAAAGGAGGGGACATGCGAGTCAGGAAGAGGCTCGTTTCGCTGCGGTGAACGCCATCTCCGCATGGGCGGTGAAGTAAAACCGGGCGAGAACATTGAAAAAAAGCGAGTGTACGTGCATCAAACTAGAAAGATAATACCGAATGTGTAAATAGAACGCGCTGGCAAAGTGGTAGAAAAAAAAAAGGATGCCTACATCATGGAAAGGTGGGTTAGGTGTCTGAGTTTAGGGAGTCCGATTACTTTCCAGATGTGTTTTTACCCCGTGGAATCTTGCGATGCATACCAACCTCTACCCGTGGACATGGATCTCGAGGGCAGCGATGGACAGAACATAATGTAACTCGCCTTCGTTGCCTCACCTTGTCGCGCTAGCCATATATTCGTCAACATCGAGGCCAACCTGTCGATAATTGTACGTGCTATAGCAATTAATACAGATCTAGTAGCTGGGAGAGATAAAACACTGAGGAGATCACCATCCATCAAAACAACGCAAGGCACGCACCCCACGGACGTTGCAGATGACATGGCTTGAGTACCCTCCGCCATCTTGCCAATCCGATGCCTCGGGATAGCACTTGTGGGATAATATGGCAATTCCGTGGCTTGCATGTATATGGCTGCGAGACAATCTGCCCATAGTGAACTGAGGAACTCATCAAGGGTATTTCCAGCATCAGTGAAGCAGTGCGTGAACATGGCCGTCCAAGGTCGTGCGAGAACATCCAGCCTACCCACGTATGTGAGTGCGACATCGTTCAGATGAATGTGCAGACGTACACTCGTCTTCCGTATGATAGGGAAGATTCGAACACTGGTGCATATAGCTTTGAGGAGCAATTGAGGGCATGCTGACAATTCAGTAAGACCAAATGATGGTGCTTGACACTCAAAGCTCTGACCGGGTTTGCGCAGTCTGTTTCCACCCCGACGGAAAGCATCTCTTGGGCGGGGGTAGGGACGGGATTCAACAATGGCAACTTGAAGATGGTCAAGAGCAAGGAGAACAAGGAGTGTTCTTGTCGGCCATCTCTGTGTCGAAGGACGCAAAGTGGATTGTGTGCAGCACTTCGACTGGGGTGATGGTGTGGAATGCGGAGATGGACGAAAAGGTCATCACCGTAGAAGATGAATGGGTATGGTTGATGTCTCTCCTGACTCGACAACATTTGCCACTGAGACAAATATTGGGAGGGCGTGCATCTGGAGCATCCCAAGTGGAGAGCGACATGTCGGCCCCCTCCAACACGGCCACGCTGTGATTGGAGTCAATTTCTTTCCAAACAGCCACCGCATCGCTACTGCCGAGAATTGTGGCCGAATCCGCGTTTTTGACAGTCACAGCGGCGCACGCCTGGAATGTATCCAGTCACTCCCATTGCGTGGTCAAACGATGGGTTGCAAGATTTTTCGGCATCCAGCAAGAACAAAATTAGATGCTTCGATGTCGCCTCTGGACCTTAGCTGGTACTCTCCAAGATGGCAACATCTACTCTGTCGCGTTATCTACGAACGGCAAACTCGTCGCCACTGTTGGATATGGATCAATTTCGTTCCTAGACACTTCAACGCTGGCCCTGTCATTGAAGGTGATTGGTCGATGTCAATCCCCATTTCACCAGACAATCGCTACCTTGCGACTAGGCGACGGAACAGGAAAATTGGAACTCGTGATCTCGACAAGATTCTTCTGACATTTACTTCCGTGCAAGTATCTGCGCCTTGATTGTCATTCCATCGCCGAAAGATTCGCATACATAGGCTTTCCCAGTGCCAGCGAACAAACCAACGAAAAATAAATATGGTAATGTGTGGAGCGGTTGCTGTACTCAAGATGTTTATCTGTTAAGCGGTATGTCAACAGAATTTCAGTCTTGCCGAATTGCACTGACAATGTTGACTGCGCTGCCAATGTGCCATGTGCCCCTGTCACCGTGTGTCCCCTATGAGCTCTGTCCAAGTGATACTACCATGTGAGGTAAGGGCCAATTTGGTCTGAAGTGGTACCGTTCAAAGGGAGATATCGCAGTGAGTATAAAGGCACACTGGCGTATCCCGCTTGTGTCTCAGTACTCAACCAAGCCGCTCTTACTGTTCTGCGCTCTACTTCCCATCAGTCCCCTCAGACAATATACATATCCCAAATTCGATATGCACAGCGCAAAATTTGTGGTCTTTTCTATCATTGCTGCCTTTGCTGCCATGGGTGCGTCATTTTGGCATTTTTCAAACCATTTATTCTGATGGACATTGTCAGCTTCTGCTTCACCTGTCCCTGTCCCTGTCGAAGTCGCAGGTCGGTCTCTTGCAGCCACCGGTCCCACTGCTGTGAGTGCTTGCCAATCTTCTGTAGTC
>JBBPQW010000991.1:0-11092 GCA_038092695.1 Boletus rubropictus | reverse complement strand
ATTTCCTCCCAAACGATACGCAGGTGTGGCAGCGGTGGAGGAACAAGGTGGTTCAACAGATGAAGGAGAGTAGGTCATCCTCCACACCATTGACATGTCTGGAGCTCGATCAGGATGACCGCTCACACCTCGAAGAGAGCGAAATCAACCTCCTCACCACTCTGCTTCGTGATGCCAGGTCAGCGTTCGAGGGCTATCACAGACACTTTTTGTCATCCTAATCCAAAAGTCAATGACGGGCCTGCACTTATATATTGATACCATACGACCATAGTCACATTTGAGCTCTTCGCGATTTTCATGCCAGTTTGGTTTTTCCGCTCTGACGCTTATTCCTGTGACTCACAGTATCGTCAATTTACTGTACGTGTGAACTTACGGTAGTGTAGCCCCTAAAGTCAGTATTTGTGTAGTATAGAATTCGCGCGCCAAGTCCCCCCGCAGCTTCGAGTGACAAGATGTTGAACAGGAAGATCAATTTTGAGAGCTGGGCAGAATTGCGAATCAGAACCTGTGAATTTCCACAAGTCTGGCTCAGTTCAACTCCGCCCGATATTCGCTCAAGCTGAGCATTTTCCTGCATGTGCCACTATATATATGAAGGTCCGTATAGTCGAGCAAAACGATGCTGCTACAAGCCCCTACATTCGCTGCAAATTTCGCCTTGGACATGTGGAAGTACAAAGACCAATGCCGACAGGAGTTCCGATGCCCACCACAGGTGGCAGGCATTCCATCATAGCGGCAGTTCCCCGATTATTGCAGCATGAAACAGGGTGTGCCCAACTTGATCGCAGGTCTGAGGATCACAACCATGTGTCGAGAATGGCAAAGGTGAATCAATCGAATGAAGATACCACACGGTGACCCTCCAAGACAGCTTTGCGATTACTAAAGCATCATCTGCGGAGGGAAATTTGAGCGTAACGTGGAGGTGAATCTCCGCGCGCTGGAGTTGTGAAAGGATTCAACCTCCACCCTCAACCAGGGGGCAGATCATCGGTGCTTTTTATTGGCCCGTGGCCAACGCAACCAACATAGTAGCTCGGGAATGAATGGGGCTCCAATCGAAAGAGGATCGAACGCGATAGTGATATGCCCATGTTCAACAACAGTGTGAGGGACGCGATTTGCTGTAAGCATTGCACAGAAAAGGATCACAACCAACTGGACAATCTGTGAACGGTTTCACAGGGTCCCTCACATCCTGGAAGGAATTTGAATGCAAATTGAAGAATCTGGTGAATTTATAAGTCCGTCGGAACCCTCTGCGGAATCGTCAGTGTATAATAGCAGTCCGTAATGGAAGCCCACACCCGCCTGGATTTTGAAGAAATTGGAGTTTCAATGAGGTAACCGCAAAAAGATATGGCCCCTTCTTGCACAAAGTGACCGTTGGTAGTTAATAATCTGTCGCAACCCCCAGATTTCCCAGCCACATTAAGCGTAGAAGCGGGCAAATTCTGGCTATCACAAACAGCACCTGTAGGGAATTAACGCATAACGTAGTCACTTCGCATGCTGAAATTCTCTGTGAAAAAAAGTGCGGTAGGAAAGTCGTTCGCGTCGATTGAGGATGCTGATACGTACAGCAGAATGGTCGTGTTCCACATGTACATACCCAGCCCTAGCAAGGCGTGTTGCGAATGGAAGCTGAGGATGGCGAGTGCCAACAAAGGCTATGCTACACCCCACGAGATGCTTACGGCTTGCTCCATGAGCTTTCGTCGTTCGTGAGAGATAATTCTGGATCAAAGGACGTTGCACTTGATCATAAGAAGAATGGACATCGCGTGTAAGGGGAGGGTTTAGAGTTAAATGTGCTTAGAGGGCTGGCGCAGATACCACCTCGAGGACCACGGCGCGTATAGAACAGATTCAGGGATGCGTTTCCGATCGGAATGTCTCGAAGCCATGCTTTATCAACGGATTTTATTACGACTGGAGCGGGTCTTCAAAGAAGTTGGAGTGAATAGAAAGTGTGGTACCGATCCACGCTCTCGCTGAGTAGAACTGGGGGTAGATAGGAAGTGATCAATCGGGTAGCACAGATGGTACTAATAGCAGAGCATCCTGGAAAGTCACGGTGGGTTGTACTTTCGTCCTCTGGGGTTGAAGGATGTGCTTGAGGTCTAGAGTTGAGAGAAACACTGCGACAAACTTTGCAACGCTGACCGCCTTTCCTTTTTTGGAAGCAAATGTGGCCTTTTGATATCTGGCCTTCACATCAAGGATGGACGTGTCCAACATACTCGCGTCCCACGCAGCCAAAATGTAAGTCCCAACCCACTTTCAAGGCCCTGACACCGTCTCATTCCAACCCAGCCAATCCGTCACCGTCGAAAAGGACACACCCCTCGACGTCGACGCCGGTTTCCTCACCGTGACAGACTTGAACCCCATCGACGAAGAAAGCTACGCGTACGTCCCACGTTCATATTGGCATCCATCCTGATTGATTACCATCACCCTCGTTCTCCGACGTGCAGCACGAACCTCGAAGAGTACCTCCAATCCACCGCACGGGATGGTGTACAAGCTCTCATCGCCGCACTCTACACCCTTCCCACCCACCCATCCCCCGACGGACCCCTCGCCCAACTTCCCTCACCCACAACCCCCGTTCCCCGTGCCAAACCCCTTCCCAAACCCAAACCACTTACGAAATGGGAGCGCTTCGCCGCATCCAAAGGCATCCAGAAAAAACGTCGCGAAAAGAAGATCTGGGACGAGGAGAAACAGGAATGGGTTCAACGGTGGGGACGGGACGGGAAAAACAAGGAAAAGGAGGAACAGTGGATACATGAGGTCAAGGCGGATGCCGGTGTGTTTTTTCCCCCCTCTCTCTCTTCTTTCCGTTTGTTCCTTGGGGCCTGAAACGTTGGCAGCGGTGGACTTTGATCCCGTAAAGGATGCCAGGAACGCACGCACGGCGAGGGTAGCCAAGAATGAGCGGCAAAGACTACAAAATATAGCACGTGCCCAAGCTGCACGAGAGGAGCGCGAACAGCGAAAAAGTGACATCGACCGAGCGTTGGCCACGACTCGGATAAGTACGGCCAGTATGGGCAAGTTTGACAAGAAGTTGGAAGGGGATCAAAAGATGCGCGGTGTCAAGCGAAAGGTTGGTTGAAATTCATCTGCGATGGATGATTTGTACTCAGGTTGTCCAGTTTGACCCCACCGAAGCATCCGTGGAGCAAGAGAAACAGACATCTCTTGCTCTCCTATCAAGCTTGGAAGGCCAGGCCAAACGCTCTCGAAAAGGAAATGACGGTGACGATGTGCTCAACGTTCGGAAAGCAATTAGGGCGGTCAGCAAAGGCAAAGGCGGCGTTGCGTTGGGCCGAGAAACAGCTGGGGGACCCAAAGGCAGAGGCGAACGAAGCAAACGACGTTGATACATACTAGTGGGTCCAGCTCACTCCACATCGATGGGAGAAGGTCCATATTGAAGTTCATACCAAAGCTAAAAGCTTAGAGTACATACAAAAAGCATGGTACGAAATTCAAGCGAGTAGCCATCACCAGCATCCCTCCAACCTACTTCTCTGCAGGCAGATTATCCATGTTGGCCTTGCCCCCTTTGATCCACTCTTCCTTGACCAACTTTGCCCGCTGAAGATAATACAACCTGTACACCAGCTTGATCGTCCCCTCGCTAACTCCCGCCACTGTACTGATGTCGCGTGCGGGCTTTGGTTTACCCAACAACAAACACGTAAAGTATATCGCGCCGCCCGCAATAGACACGGGGCTCCTCCCATCTGCGATTCCGTGCTCGCGTGCGGCAACGATGATATCCGAGCAAATTGACTGCATACTGACTGGCAAATCCAAATGATTGCAGTATCGGACGAGAAGCGTCTCCGGTCCAGTCGATGGACTGTTGGCATTATTGCTCTCTGCAGTGGCACCAGGAGAGAGATTAAAGGCTTGTTCGAGCGCCTTGTAGCACTGCCCAAGTGTCTTTTTCGACACGTGGGTCAAGTTACAGATCTCTCTAAACGTCCGGGGAACATGCGCCTGGCGACAAGCGATAAAAATGCAGGCAGCGATGACAGCCTCGAGGGGTTTTCCACGGAGAAGCTTTTCTTCGTCCGAACGTTTGTAAAGCTGCTTGGCGATGTCGCTGATGGTTTTGGGTAACGAAAATTGATCGCACCAACTTCCGATGTTACGGAACGCAGTAAGGAGGTTGCGCTCGGACCGAGAGCTCTGGGAGCGCGAGGCAGCACGCTGCAGCTCGCGTGCGATGCCTGACCCGCCGTCCCGAAAACTAATGACGGTATCAAGTTGTTCCATACCCTCCAATAGAGGGTCCGACGCAGCACCAACACGAGAAGGATCATCACCTTCATCGTTGGCAAACGTCTATAGAACGAAAACAACGTCGTATGCAGCGCTGCAAAAACAAACAGGAAAGTTGGACATGAACTTACCCTCCACTCGCTCCTGGTGTCCACAATACGATCGCCCAGAACAAGTCCGCAGCCCCCACATACGAGATCCCCACTTCCAAACTCCTCGACGATATTGGGGTTGGGGTCTCTGCATTCCGGACAAATCAGACGCACGGCTAGGTCTGGACCATACGTAGGTTGTTGGACCTTCTGCGCACTTGCAGCGAGAGGGAAAGGTTGTGAAAATGCCATGATGACAACAAAGGTGCGGAAGGCAGTCGTGTGAGGGCCCGAGAGCGAGTGGCAGAACAATGGAGCGGTTTCGACCGCTCGAACCTTAATGAATGTGAGTCCTGACCCGATTAGCTATCAAAAATATGATAGCAGTTTGGTTTTCAGGAATGTGGTCGCAGGGGTTGTGCTCAACGAAAGCGACTACCCGTGGTGGTGGTTGAAGACAAGGAAACTCTTGCCACCATTGCTGTGGTGGGTGCCCAAATGTGCCACGCTGACAAAGAAATGCATTCACTTCACAGCCACGTCATTAGGGGACATATTATGTAATATTCCTTGTTACCTCTATTACGTAACCACGCAGGGTGTAGTAACAAATTTGCAACAGACATTAACTGCGCAAGAGAAAGAAAATCGTGACCATGGTTGGTTAAGACACCAGCAGCAAAGTAAGCAGGCAAACACAAAAAGCAGATGCATGGAGTGACTACGAGAAATATATATGCATGGATGTAAGCGTGGATGCAAGTCTGTTCGAACAAAACGTCACGGGTCATCGGAAGTACCAGGATGGGAAGTTGTAGATAGTGGTGTTGTATCCCAAAACTAAATGAACCAAAAAAGGGAGGAAAGAAGGCGAGCCGAAATTCAACTCGTCAGCAAAAAAAACGTTCGCTCAGTAATATGCAGCCTGAGGTGCTTGCGGATTAGTCTGATACATCTCATACCGTGGCATGTGGGACATGTCATAGTATTGAGAGTATCCATACTGTTCTGGGTAGTAGTACGCATGCTGGTATGCCGTGAAGTTGTACATGGCAGGATCCACATGTTGCTCCGATGTGGCGCTGGTGTCACCGTGCAGTTCCGAAACGTCGTGCGATGGATAGTGCTCCGTTTGAGGCGCAAACGATTGTGCTTCCCTGACAGGACTACAAGGTTGTGAGAGTGCAAATGGGGCAGCACTTGTCCTCAGGTTAGACGATCGTCGCTGTGACTTCGTTGACTTCGGGTCGAGCTGCGACGGAGGAGCCCGGATCTCAATACGAGAGCTTTGTCGAGGGAACGCAAATATCGGGCTACCAGTCGCCGGATCAATAAATCCGTTAAGGGGAGGGGTATGGGGGGCCGACAGGAAGTCCGGAGAGCCGGTGGGATGATGCATGTGTCCAGGCATGTACGATACACCAGGCGGCGTCATCATACCGTGGGATAAAGCACGTGGTGTATAGATGGGGGCAGGGAGGTACACGGGGCGCCCGGTCGCCACTTCATACGCCATGCCATGTTGACTAATTGCAATACCGGGCGGCAGAGGTGAGCCATAACCGTACGGCGAGCTGTAGGGAGGTGAGGATTGTGGAGGGCTGAAAACAGTTTGCAGAGGGGGGGGGACAGGTGGAAGGACACGCCGGCCTGCAGGAACATCCTGTGGGTCGGGCGCGGGGGGAGTAACCGCCTTCAAGAGTGTCGAGACCATAGCGTCTTGATGTCCGTGAAGTACGCTGTCAACAAGATCCGAAGCAGACTGCGTAGATTGTGCCTGCACTGGCAACGGATCGGGCCCGGACGAGGCGACTGACGACTCTGCAGGCTGAGTGGACGAACCGGTAGTCGATGCAATGTCAGGCGTTTCAACGGTCACTGAAGTAGACGGGAATTTGATGTCGACCATCGGTGCACAGGGGGGAACAAGTTCGGGTCTCACAGTGAAGACATCCTCGAGACGATGTTTCTCAACGGTAGCCGCAGATCCCGGACCCTGATGTGCTTCCTTCTTCGCGGTCCACCTTGGCAAGCGCACAACAAAAATGTTCTCGCCATCCTCTAAAACCTGTAGCTCTGAAGAAGGAAGTGATTTCGAGCGTTCAGCAGGCTGGACCGACCCACGGATAATTTGCGCCTCCATATTCGGGAGCTTAATCCGGTAGTTTGGACTGCTACCAGGACGGGGCTTCGGTCCACTGTAATAAAAAAGGGACGTTTCGAGGTGCTTTGTCCAGGGGTACTCGGGCTTCATGGCGTACCAAATTTTTCCCGGTATAGAGGTAGCAGCAGTGATGGTTGACCTCGAAACTTGGGGAACGACACCCCCACCTCGAGCCGCTCCGCCTCGCCCACGCCCTGCAATAAACCCACCTCTCCCACGTGATGGGGCAAAGCCACGAGTAGATCTCGCAATGGGCTGTTGCTGTGCTACCTCATTCCTCTTTTCATCTCGCTTCCTCATTTCCTCAAAGCCATCGTGAGTCCAGGGCTGATCGGCGCGGGGAAGCTCAGTAGACAGTGTCTCTTGTGTATCCGAGTGGTCTTCAGATTGAGTGCGACGTAAAGCCGGACCTGGGCCGGCCAAGTTCGCACTTCTGCCTCTCCCACGAACAAACCCCCTGTCAAATGATCCTCTCCCGCGTCCTCGACCCTGCCATCGGCCTCTCCACCATCCGCTCAAACTTCTTAAGTCCTTGTCCAGTAAGCGATCGTCATGACCCCAGAATTCGCCAACGGTGGGAACATACGATGGATCGGCCTCCAGCCGTTGCTGATATGCTTGGCGGGCTGATTGACCTGGAGGACGTCTGAGGCCATTTCGAGATGACTGTCTCGACGTAGAAGCAACTGGCTGGTCAGATGAAGGCCCCAGATGTGAATCATCTAGTTGCTCGGATGCAGATGCAGAGTGCACAGCAGGGCGCTCAACTGTCGGCGCTGACACAGCTCGCTTGACTGGTGGGCGCTTCGACGGTTTCGCGGGTCTTCGGTGGGGAGTAGGTTTAGACCGCTGATCCATCGATGAACCGGTAAAGTCTGAAAATTCAATGACAGGAAGTTCGGCGGGGCCATGGGCATTTTCTTCGGCAACCATCTCAGACCAACTCCCAGTGTCGCCAAAAAAGGAAGTATGCTGGCCGCTCGCGCCCTTGGTCAATTTAGATGCAGACTCGTTCATTGACGGAACATCCGTAGAACTCTGAGTCGTATTTGGAGTGAGTATGCGCGAATGAGTAATCGACAAGACGTCCTCGGTGACAGGTTCGGTGTCGGAATCGGTGGACGAGTCGACGGAAGAATGGTTATCGTCATCGGGCTCGGAGTCTGTCCCGACCTCGCGCACAAACTCTTCGTCGCTTCCGAAATCATTATTTCCCCTGCCTCTGCGTCTCACAGGACGGGTTTTCCTAGGCGGCGGCAGAGGGTGTGCCGTGGTCTGAGTGTAGTGCGACTCTACGGAAGAGGTAGAGGGGTAAGAGGTCACAGCGGACATGATGAGACCTAGAAACAAGACGAGCAAATGAGTGACACTAAGAAAAAAGACGTAAGGAGACCAAACGCTTTACCTGTATCTCAGGGTGATATGTGGAGTCTCGACGGAGTCAGATCAAGCAGGGTAAAAAAACAGTGAAAAATCGTAAAAATCGTAGGTGATTATAGAAATGACGATCTCAGCTGAGGATAAAGGATGTTTGACGAGACGGTGTGTTGACGACGTGGTACAATGCGGATGTCAGCGTGGAGAGTGACAAAGAGAGACTGCGGACTTTGCCGTTCTCTCCCAGCCGCGGCACTGCCTCGCTGCAATAGCGTCGAGGACACCCCTCAAGCCTACCTTGCAACTAGCAGTATCACTACATAGATCAGCAACCGCAACAACTTTGCTGTGTCTCCATGACTTTTCCGACTCGTGGTATGCTAATTTCATGCCAGCATGGTACATGGACAGGGGAGAAAGGTCTCTGCGACAGAGGGTTTCCAGGTAGCTATCGGAGTGCAGGCATATCAACATAGACACTAGGCGGTGACTCGTACTTCATGACGATAACGTCAAACCAAGGAGCCGTGGCCAGGAAAAGTTGGTCAAATGCGGGCTGTATACTGGTTGTCAACCAGATTTCCGTAGCCAGTACATGACAAGTAATCGCAGAGCGTACTTGGAACAGATAGAAGATTTCGCCGAGGTCAGGAATAAGCGCCAAGGACAGGGCACTTGACCATACGGAGAAGGAAATGTGTTGATACAGCAACTTTGCGCACCACAAGCAAACCAAAACGCCCTGTTCCTTTACATTTCGTCCCGACAATTGTCTACCATTTAGGAGGATGTCGTTGGCGGATACCGGTATGTACCAGCTCCGAGAAGTGACTGAGCAATGCTGACAATTCAGTAAGGTCAAACGAGAGTGCTCAACACCAGTGAATCTGATTGGATATATACAGTCACTTTCCACCCTGATGGAGAGCACCTTTTGAGCGGGGGTATAAACGGAGTTCAATGTTGGCAACTTGCAGATGGTCAAGAGGTTTGGAAGAAAACAGACATCGAGGTGAATGCCATTTGTGTATCAAAAGATCACAAGTGGATAGTGGTTGGAACTGAGGAGGGGGCAAGTGTGTGGAACAGGAAGATGGATGAAAAGGTCATCAGTGTGGATGGCACAAACAAGGTGAACGCAGTCGATATCTCCATTGATTCGACCTTGTTTGCCACTGGGACTGGGTGGCATACGCAGGATGATGACAAGGCAGCAAGCATTTGGAGCATTACCAGTGGGAAGAGACTCATTGGCCCGCTCGAACACAACGATTTTGTCAATGGGGTCAAATTCTCTCCGACTGGCGACCACATTGCCACTGCCGAATTTTGTGGCCCAATCCAAATTTTCGACAGTCGCAATGGTGACAACCTCATCACCATCAAAGCTGCTGAACCAGTCAGATTTGGTGCAGTCACTCCACTCACATGGTTGGCTGATGGTCAACAACTTTTCGCTGCTTTCGACGACAAGAAAATCAGGTCATTTAGTGTCTCTACAGGGTCCCCTCTTGCCGAATCATCAATTCTCGATGGCAGCGCCCTTCTCTCTATAGCTCTAGCAGTCAATGGCAAGTTCATTGCTGCCCTCACACAGCCACATTCAATCTTCTTCCTGGACACATCAACATTCACTCAGATTGGCCTTGTCATTGAGGACAGTACAGTCTTACGGTCAATTGCAATCTCGCCTGATGATAACCATCTTGCGATTGGACGAACTGATGGGAAAATCATCATTCATGATCTCAGCAAGATCCTCCCAGATGCATTCCTTGTAAGATTTTGTCATTCTGTTACTAAAAGAGCTGCGCTAACTCAATAGTTTATGTATAACAGGAAGAACATGAGAAATCTGGGTCACTTGGGTCCAAGGGACGCCATGAAGATGGCGATGGCGATGGCGATCTCGAGGTATCTCTTTATTTGTTTCAACCTCGAAGCCAGTTCTCACGACTAGATAGGTTGAAGTGCTGTCGAGTGCACCTGCTCCTGAATTCGACTTTGACGAGGTTGGTTGTCACTTCATTTCTTCCTTGTTTTCATATTGATGTTTCTTCAGCCACCATCCCCAACCTCTTCCGATCGCCGGAGAGACGATGCATTATTGCAGTCACCAGGTGCCGAGTCGTCTCAAGGCCGTTCATTATTTAAATCGTTGCTGCAAAGAAAGAGCAAAAAGGACCCGGATTCACAAAAGATTGGCCGACGTTTCGGAAAGTCGCGCCAGCCTGCTGGTCGCCGATCTCCTTCCCACTCCCCACCGAGAATGGCTGCCACGAACAAGGGTCCTTCGCGAATGGCTGCGGCTCAAGTGAATCCAGTGAGCACTCTTGCTTGATAGGCGATCGGATAGGTGTATCTGACACATCATAGCGAACAAGCACAGGATTTCCCAGAAGGCGAAAGGTTCGTTGTTCCTTGGGTTTGTATACAGGGACTCATTGTGCGCTACAGCGCAAACCGCCCACCAATATTGCTGCTACCAACCATCCGAACGAAGGTGCTTCTGGTAACACACAAAGTGCTGTGGATTCAGGAGCAGCAGATGCAGTATGATTTTTCTGGTGATGTGAGCCTCGTCATGATCACTCACATACTACTAGACGCAGCAAGCGAACCATCCACCTCAAACTTCTGCCAGGACGGTCCATTTAGCGGTACGCATTACATTACTTTAGGCTACATTGTCGGACTTAGAGTCAATTAGCATCAACAAGAAACAGGCAGATCTACTCTTTCGATCACGTTTCCCTCGTGGTTGTTATGTGTTCGCCCGGATGCACATGATGAGACGAATTGATCCGGATGGTTCCATGCAGTATACACTATACTCACATTTTTGTGTTACCTCGTAGCATCAGTATGAGTCCATCCCTGGTCAAGCTCGCTAGGATATTTACTCAACGATTGTCGATTCCGTCTTGGCTGGGGGTGAACATCTGATCAGATCTAAAGAATCATCGCCATCGATGACCATGTAGTAGACGACACAAGACCAGTCATTCCGACCGTTGAGATTACCCATCAACACTTTCCTTCGAACAGGCAAGAGAACACGGTTAACGATGCAGGAGGATGGAAGTCAACGCGATGCGATCAGAGGGCAACTTTGACAGATTATCTCATGGAACTGGGAGAGTTGATC
>JBBPQW010000990.1:0-11096 GCA_038092695.1 Boletus rubropictus | reverse complement strand
GGTAGGGAGACAACAGCATTTTTCAGAATAGAATAGGAAGAGAAAATGTGATCAAATAATGTCAATTAATCAGCTTTGGAGGACACAGTGTATAAGTAAGGATGCTTCTTGTTAGGCTGGAGGTTGCTAAGAAAATCCTGTGGATGAATAAAAACCCTTGCAAGTACAACAGAGAAAGCCCATAACAGTATATTCAACCTGTAACTTTTCCTGAGCAATATATTGGATAAATAACATATAAGAAAAAGTCCCATCTGATATATTAACATGACAATGCTAAATAGCATAGAATATATCATTTTGTGACAACAAGGACTGGTTTGGCACAACTTGGTCCAAAGGTGGAGGGAGTAGAGGATGAAGTGAAAGGACTCCTGTAACCAGAGTGGAATACAAACAAGGAGGGAATGAGGGATTTTATTTTACTTTATTCCATAAAGCCTTGAATCAGGTTGTCTGAGAGATTGCACTTCCACAGCACTTTCAAGTTCTAATTCATCATCTGCTTTGAGGCTCCATGCATCATCAAAACTAGAATCAGCTTCCACTGGAGCAATATAGACTTGGTAAGTTCAAAAACAATACCTCATTTGAAAAGAAGAAAAACACCTGAAGACAAAATAGCAGGCTATCTTTGCTGTGTATTGACAACTTGGCCTTGATGAGAATATTTCCTAGGATACAAACTATTGGTATTAGGGCAACTGCATTTCATAATTGAAGCTGGTTTAGCAACTGCTTAAAGGGAGAAGAATGCTACAAAGTGACCTGCCAGGTAAGGTGCTGAATTAGCTGGCAGCAGGGAACCATGTAATGTCAAGCTGCACTAGCAGCCATCTGGGCCCATTTTTTGGAGCCTACTTGCTAGTGGAATAATAGGCAGCTGGGCTCTGGAACAGATTGTCTCAAATACACCAATATAACTGGATAACAGAAAGAAATTGGGCCTAAAGTCTTTTTCCACCCTGTCTGAGCTGTTTGGCCAGGTGAGTGGCTGTGCTTACCCTTACCATGTGCACTCAAGCACATATGTTTAGGTGGGCTCTCTGTCAAAACTGCCAATTTGGGTCTAAGTTGGTTTCAGTCTTGGTATGGAGTTGGTTGCAAGGTTGTGTATAACTTGAGCACCCATGCAAGGCAAGTTTTGGGAGCTGAGTGCTTCAATTCACAAAAAACCCATGAGTTGAATTTTACAAACATTTGTGTGTCTGATGCTTTGTATTCAAACTGTTCAAGCAACATGCCTGAGCCAAATAGATGGCAACATTAGCACTGCCACCCTGTTTTAGGCAGCCCACCAGTCAGCTTCCTTCAACAACACAGCAGGTTCAGTATTCCAATAGTCCATTTTCCTTTCCTTACAAATGTTAAGGGTTACCCAGGTATGTTACTATTTGTATTGCCATACCACCAGCACTGACTTGTGTCTCATTATGGACAGCCTCTCATCAATATGCATGTTGTTTACATGGTTTTCAGCACTCTCAATTGCCTCTGATGGCACTCCTGATTCATTTCATTCACCCAATTGGCCTCCAAGTGCCATATTTTGAGATTCTGATGATTGTATGTAAATTTCATTTCTTGCAATGCTTAGGTTCTAACAGAGATACACAGTACATGTAATATCAGTCCTGCCTGTTACTCATGTTTGCCATCCATACTGCTTGACTTTCCAAGCCCAAATCACCTCAGAAAGAAGTTGATTAGATATTCCTCCACTCTCATCACATATCCTATTATTCTACCTGAAATGAACAATGGCTGCTGGTCAATGTTAAAAAGTGAGTGTTTCTTTAACACATGAATAGGAAGAGATGTGATTTGTCAGCATATCATCTCAGTGAGTTGGTTGCAAAGCCTGTTAGAATAAAACAAGTTCATTCACTTTCTGATTTGTATGCATGAACTCACCACATTTAACAGCAGAAACCACCCTATAAGGCTGCCATAACCAAGCATCTGAAACAGAGGTATCTCTAGTAGCAGGTACCATAGTGCAAATGCAACAGAGGTAGACCAGGTGTGTTCTAGTAATGGCAAGCCTCATTGTGACAGCTCACATCCACCTAGGCACAACAAGTGCATGATTTATCCTGAATTTGCAGGAGTCCATCTGACACTAATTGGAAGATCATTACAAATTCAGTGTCAATTCCTTTTGATTTCCTCTGATGGTTATAATCATATAATGCCTGTGTGTCAATGATGAAATGAGGCATGGTGCTAACCACGTACAGGACAAATTGTCATGGTTGCAGGCAAAACAGAAGCTTCTCCAGTCATTCTTGGTCAGCACATTGTAATCAAGTAGATCACATATTCATGTTGCAATTGTAAGCAATGCCATAATGGCCTTGACCAATGTGGGTCCAGTTGCCAAGGAAATACCCTTTTTTTTGCAAGGTTATTGATGTAAGGATGAATTCCAGACTGCCTAGTGCAAAAGTAAGTGGATTCACCATCAATGGAATGTTCAATCAATATGCAGTATATATGATTATCCATTGATCTGATTACCATTGTCTATGTTAGCATTTCAGCTATTATGGGTACACAATGTTAGGTCAATTCCAGAGGACTTGAACAGCTTTGCTACCATGTCCCTCCTATATGCAATAAGTCTGTTTGCCCATTTGCCTATGTTAGCTAGCTAAATCAGGCAGCTGGAGTCCAATGTCAGAGACTAAGGAGTCCTAACATGGAACTTGCAGGTTCTACTCTAAGTGCACACTACAACAATAAACAATAATAGGAAGTGCCACAATGTGGCTTACAGGTGTAACTGACCATATGTGGCCAGTATGTGATCACCAGTGGTCAGACTGTGGTCAGTACTCTAACTGGCAGTGAGATGACCAATTACAACATCTAACAGTCCCCCCTGATTGTGCATCTCTCTGCCAACCAGCTATCTCCTCCTGAGAGTGTCCAATTCCATATAAGAACAGAATTGTTTGACTTTGGTCCAAGGGAGTGCATTTGTGAGCAAATCAGCAGGCATCTCACCAGTGGCCACATAAGTTGGCAAAATAGTGCCCTGATCCACCATATCTCTGAGCCAGAACTAGGACAGGTCCAGCTGCTTTATCCTGCCATGGTGTTCTGAAAGTTTGGCCACTGAGATGGCGCTTTGATTGTTCATATACAGCACAGATGAGCTAGACATGGTGAAGCCAAGTTCTTGCAGCATCTTGCACATCCAGATAATCTCCTTGCCAGCCTGGCAAGCAGCCATGTACTCAGCTTTGGTTGTAGACAAAGCTACAATAGGCTGGTGCTTGGACATCCAGGAAATGATGCCAGTGCCTATTTTGACAATGAAAGTGCCAGTGGAATGACCAGTGTCCTTGCAACTGCCATGGTTTGCATCAGAATAAGTTGTGAATAGCTGGGACTGGAGTGGATCTGGCACATAAGTGATAACATAGTCCATGGAACCCTTGATATAGCAGAAAAGGTGCTTTAGAGTGTTTCAGTGGGTAATTCCAGGATCAGAAGTGAATGAGGCGAGTTGTCCAACAATATAGGCAATGTCTGGGCGAGTGGTGCAGGAGAGGTACTGCAAAGAGCCAATAGCACCACCATAGTCGACAAAATGCATGAAAAAGTGCTCTTGTGCAGTTTTAGGGCTTTGCTCACATGAAAGACACAAACTAGGCATCATAGGCATTGAAACTGGATTACAATCAGCTAAACCATACTGGGCAAGCATATCAGCACAGTATTGAGGCTGGGAGATGGAAAGTGAGTGATTTGAGCAGTTTCTGGTGATTTGAATGCCCAGGAGCTCAGTAGTAGGCCCCAAATCGCACAATTTGAAATGGAAAGCCAACTCTGCAATGGCTTGCTTGATTCCAGGCAGGACGGTTGATGCAAAGGTCATATCATTGACAAAACAGGAAGAATGATGTGGACATCACCTTGGACAAACACATACACAGCTGCATTGGAATAGGTCCACTTGAAGCCCATGGACTCCAGAGTGGTGCACATTTTGCAATTCCAGCAATTTTCACCTTGTTTTGTGGCATATAGTGACTTCTTCAGCAAACAGACTATCTCCTTGGGATTCCCTTGTGCAAAGCCTTCTGATTGCTCCATATAGATGTCACAGTCCATGTTGCCATTGAGATAGGCGTTGGAGATGTTGACAGACCACAAATGGAGGTCATGAAGCACTGCTAGCACCAGAATGATGCAGAGAGTGGGTAGACACACTATAGGGGTGAATACCTTGAGGTATTCAAATCCTGAGCATTGGGAGAAGCCCTGAACAACTAGACAACCTTTATAATGATCAAAAGAGCCATTAGCATGGTATTTTTGAATAAACACCCATCTAGACCCAATAACAGGATAGTTCTTTGGCCTGAACATGAGAATCCATGTGCCATTGGTCTTGTGGGCATCCAATTTGGCCAAAGAAGCTGTTTTCCACTCAGGAGCATTGTTCCTGTGCAGGGCATCTGCAAAAGATCTCAGATAGGGGGATTTGGCAGCCAAGCACTGGGCAGAGTCTGCATTTTTTTTGTCCTTAGAGTCATCCTCATCTCCCACAAGCAGGGCTGGGCTGAGTTTCCACCATTCCCAGGGTTTCTGTTGATTCCTGAGAGGTAATTGAGCACCTATGCTAACAGGGCTAGGTGCTCCAGAAGGTGGTGTAGCTGGCGGAGGAGGCATAGCAGGTGGTGTTGGTGCTGGTGAAAGAGCTGCTGGCTCCTCTGGAACCTTGGGTGAATGCTCCCCCTAAGGAGATAGTAGCTCTGCAGCAGGAAGCTCCTCCTCATCATCCAAGAATCCAGGCAAGTCAGGAGGGGCAAATGGGACATCTGGGGGTGCTGCTGGAGCATAAATGACGTCTGTTGGCAACTAAGCGGCATCTGGGAGCAAAGTGGGCATAGTAGAGGTGTTAGAATGTGCTAGGGGCACATTTGCAGTGCCAGGGAGCAAGGTGGGTGATATTGGAGCACATTCATCAAAATCAGCATGTTTAAAGATAACAGTACACTTAGTGGTGGGGTCATAGAACTTCCAGCCCTTGTACCCATCTGGATACCCAATGAAGACACACTTCTGATAGTGAGGATGAAGCACAGAATGCTTGTCCTTCTGCACATGCACATAGATGGTGCAGCCCCACACTCTGAGGTGTGAGACATCTGGCTTGTGACCATTCCAAAGCTTATAGGGAGTAGTGCTGTCCAGAGAGGCTGTAGGGTATTGGTTCCATACATGGACCAGGGCACCAAGTGCCTCACCCCAGAAGGCCATAGCTAAGCCAGACTCCTATAACATAGCCATTATGCGCTCAGAGAGGACACAATTAGCTTGTTCTGCCACTCCATTCTGCTGTGGGCACGCTCAGACTGTGTATTGGTGCTGAATACCACAGGAATTGGTGAATTTGAGCATCTTGTTGCTTATATACTCCCCTCCCTTGTCATCTCACAGCAATTTGATCCTCCACTTGGTCTAGTTCTCAGCAAACACCTTGAACTGCTTAAAGGCATTGAAAACATCTGATTTGGCACAATAGGCAGCACAAACTGATACTTGGAGTAATCATCAATGAATGTAACCCAATAGGGGTAGCCAGGGAAGAAGGGGTAGGGAATAGCATGGACATTGCTGTGGACAAGCTTGAGAGGCCAAGAAGCATGCCAGGAGATGCTAGGGAAGGGGTCTGCATGCATCTTGCCTGCTAAGCATGGCTCATACAGCGGATCAGGTGCAGTTTTGATGTCTAGCTTCATACCAGTGATGAGTTTGTGCTTAATAAGCACTTCACATCACTCAGGTTGTGATGGGTGAGCCTGCAATGCCACAGGGCCAAATCCAGTGGAACAGTGGTTGCAGGGCATACATTCTCAGTGATCGGCTCTGTCATACCATCTAGAAATATGGCATTGTGCTTATTGATGTGGGCAACAAAGAGTGGTGGTCCATTCAAGTGATTGAAGGACATTTGGGTGGCATTGATCTGCACATCAAAAGATAAGCGATGAGTGAGATATAACACAGCTAGGAGGTTGTTTTGCAGATGTGGAATATGTAGGACATTTGAAAACTCAATGGCCCTCTCTCTTCTCCCCTCTAGAGTGGGATGGAACACCACAAACCCAGCGCCAGCTGAATACACCACAGTGTTGTCTACAAGCTTGATAGAGATGCATTTCGGGCTGTAATTGCGCACCTAGTGATGATAAGGTGTCATATGAGAAGTGGCACCTGTGTCTGCATTCCAATCAGTGTCATCATCGAGTTGAAGTGGTGATAGAGGATCAGAGGAATCCACAGAATGAAGACTTGCATTCCCAGTTCATTTTATTACATCTTGAGCAGCTGTGGGAGGGGTAGGTGCAATGGCAGGTGCTGCAGGTGCCGCAGATGTGGTATTGGCCTGGTTGGACTGTAAGCCAGAGGTGTTGGACACCTTGTACATGTTTTTGGCATATTTGAGCACATAGCACTTGCACTGGCAATATCCTGGCTTGTCACAGAAAGTGCAGGGAGAGGAGGTGTTGCAGTGGCAAGCAGGCATGAATGTGGATGTGGATAGTGCAGAGCTGCTGGCAGAAGTGGAGGCATCAGGGCGAGGCTGATGGTTCATTTCCTCAGTCTGGAATGCAGCTTTGACCTTGACCTTGTCAAGATCAATGAGGAGGGTGAGAGATGAGGTGAAATGTGAGTATTCCAGTCCCAAAGCATGTATCATGGCCATATAGCTCAGTTCTGCATCAAAGGTTGTCAAATCAAACAACAAGGGGCACAACTCCTGGATTCTGGCCATGGCTTGCTCAACTTGAGCACTAAGAGTGGATAGGATCTTATTTGTGTGCTTGCTAATTGAAAAGAACTCCTTAAAAGCCACAAAATACATGCTGGCCTTCTGTTGCACAAAGAGTGTTGCCAGGGCCTTCCAAGCAGTAGTGGGGTTGTCCTGCAAGGCTTGAATGTGCACTTACTACTCCAGCATCAAATTGAGCATTAGCTCATCAGCTGCTTTGTCCTGCTTGATGTTCCAGGACTCCTGCTCCTTATCTCCAGAGCTAGGTCACTTCTTTTTTCCATTAATGAAGTGCCAGAGATATCGATTTGTCCTGCCTATTTGTGCCAAATCGGACATTTTCAATGCCTTTAAGCAATTCAAGGCATTTGCTGAGAACCAGACTAAATGGAGGATCAAGATGCTACGAGATGACAAGGGAGGAAAGTACATGAGCAACAAGATGCTCAAATTCACCAATTCCTGTGGTATTCAACACCAATACACAGTCCAAGCATGCCCACAGCAGAATGGGGTGGCTGAACAAGCTAATCACATCCTTTTTGAGCACATAATGGCTATGTTACAGAAATCAGGCTTAGCTATGGCATTCTGGGGTGAGGCACTTGGTGCCCTGGTCTATGTATGGAACTGATGCCCTACAGCCTCTCTGGATGGCAGCACTTCCTATGAGCTTTGGAATGGTCGCAAGCCGGATGTCTCACACCTTAGAGTGTGGGGCTGCACTGCCTATGTGCATGTGCAAAAGGACAAGCATCTTGTGCTTCACCCTCACTATCAGAAGTGCATCTTCATTGGATATCCAGATGGTTACAAGAGCTGGAGGTTCTATGATCCCACCACAAAGTGCACAGTTATCTCCGAATGTACTAATTTTCACAAATGTGCTCCAATACCACCCACCTTGCTCCCTCACACTGCCAACACACCCCCAGCATGTCCTGATATTCCAACTGTGCCCATTGTGCTCCTGGATGCTGCTCAGTTGCCAAGGGACACCACTCATGCTCCAGCAGCACTCCCAGATGTCCCATTCACTCCTTTTAAATTGCCCAGCTTCTTGAATGATGAGAAGAAGCTCCCTGGTGCAAAGCTACTGCCTTCTGAGGGGGAGCATTCACCTGAGGTTCCAGAGGAGCCAGCAGCTCTTCCACTAGCACCAACACCACCTGCTACACCTCCTCCACTAGCTATACCACCTCCCAGAGCACCTATCCCTGTTGGCATAGGTGCTCAACTATCTCTCAGGAATCAACAGAAACCCTGGGAATGGTGGAAGCTCAGCCCAGTGCAGCTTGTGGGACATAAGGATGACTTTGAGGATGAAGAAGATGCAAACTCTGCCTAGTGCTTGGCTGCCAAATCCCCCCATTCTCAATCTTTTGGAGATGCTTTGCATAGGGACAATGCTCCTGAGTGGAGAACAGCTGCTTTGGCCAAACTGGACACCCACAAGACCAATGGCACAGGGGTTCTCATGCCCAGGCCCAACAACCGCCCTGTTATCAGGTCTAGATGGGTGTTTACTCAAAGATACTGTGCTGATAGCTCTTTTGATCATTATAAAGATTGTCTGGTTGCCCAGGGCTTCTCCCAATGCCCAGGATTTGAGTACCTCAAGGTTTTCACCCCTACAGTGTGTCTAACTGTTAACTAGCTGAATCAGGCAGCTGGAGTCCAATGTTAGAGACTATGATTGATGTAGCTAAAAGCGCACATATCTAGAGTCCAATGTCAGAGACTAAGGAGTCCTGACATGGAACTCGCAGGTTCTACTCTAAGTGCACACTACAATAACAAACAATAATAAGAAGTGCCACAATGTGGCTTATAGGCAAGTTATAGGTATAACTGACCACATATGATCAATGTGCAATCAGTAGTGGTCAGACTGTGGTCAGTACTCTAACTGGCAATAAGATGACCAATTACAACATCTGACACTACCCACTCTCTGCATCATTCTGGCACTAGTAGCACTGCACAACCTCCATTTGTGGTCTGTCGACATCTCCAATGCCTATTTAAATGGCGACATGGACTGTGACATTTATATGGAGCAACCAGAAGGCTTTGCACAAGGGAATCCCAAAGAGATGGTCTGTTTGCTGAAGAAGTCACTATATGCCAAAAAACAAGGTGGAAATCACTGGAATCGCAAAATGTGTACCACTCTGGAGTCCATGGGCTTCAAGCAGACCTATTCCAATGCAGCTGTGTATGTATTTGTCTGAGGTGATGTTCACATCATTCTCTCTGTCTTTGTCAATGATATGACCTTTGCATCAATCTCCCTGCCCAGAATAAAGCAAGCCATTGCAGAGCTGGCTGCCCACTTCAAACTGCATGATTTGGAGCCCACTACTGAGTTTCTAGGCATTCAAATCACCAGAAACTGCTCAAATTACTCACTTTCCATTTCCTAGCCTCAATATTGCATTGATATTGTCAGAACTCTCATTTTCCTTTTGTCTCCTCTTATCTTATCTAATCTCATCTTATCTTATCACACAGCCACTAAGGCTTATCCAGAATCTTATCGGAATGCCCTAGCATATTCCATGCTGGCCCTAAGCTGGTCTGTGTGCATAATCATGTAGTATATAAGTGGTTAGTATTATACCTTGTACTTCTTTTTCTTACGCTTGGTATTCACCGCATTTAGGCCACTAGCACTTTGCTTGGTGTGATCCTGATATAATACCAAGCGTACTCTTTTCTCTACTGCTTGCTGTCATATATGGCAAACAGCTTACCACCTTAGCTTTTCACATTATCACATTGTCGAGAGCGAGTCGAGCCCTTAGCTCCTCCTCAGAACACCAGAGTGTGACATTGCACTTGCAGCGCCCTCTCAAGCCCACACCTTTGCCTAGTCACACTACTTTAGCTGCATACTAGTTCTTTTGCACTGTCAAGCCACCCACGCTCAAATCCTCAACCCACTTTCATCTATCCCTGGTTCTTCACTCAGGAGATAGTACTACCCGCCAATAGGCTTTTCTTTGGATAAGTCCTTCTACCTGTTCTCGCCACTTCCGACCTAGTGCACTTCGTGCGAAAGTCAAAATCCCACTATCCAGGCGCCATCCCTCTTCGGATAACATGCCTGCATCGACCATCGCGTACAGCGGTCAGCACCTGTGCACTTGATGCACAGCAGTAAACCACTGTTATTTGGTTGAGTTGGGGACTGCCACCATTTGCACAGCATGCCTCTCTCTAAAGACTGTGCATCTCGCACCTTTGTCACTGGTCCATTTTGGTTAAGACCAGTCGCATTATCAAGCATTATTCGGTAGTTTTACACTGCCTTTGAGCATCTATTGAGTCTTCTGGATTCTGGTCTATAAGAATCCTGTTCCGCGAACGCCTTCTACTCCTCAAGTGGTGAGAAGAAGCCTTGAGGAGTTTGGCAACGAATACAAAGTTTCTCTCCCTACATTCCTGCATTTGGTTCTGACCTAGAGGAGTCATGATAAGATTCTAGGTACTTAGACATCGCGACCCTTTCCTCTCGCATTCGGACCTGTGACACCTTGATATTGCTCGGTCATTGTGCCCCCTCCTTTTTAGCTTCGACACAGCAGTCTAGCCGCCTGCTTAAACAACATGGCTGTCATTATCCTCCCTTCCAGCCATAAGGAATATACAGGCCAGTCCTCCACATCCACTTTGGATGAAACCTCCCTTGATGCCACGGTACTTTGGTACCAAAACCCCAATTCCAAGTGCACTTGCAGCCATGCTCATAAAGAGGCTTGCGTGCCCATCCAAGGCGATACTTGGGATAACAATATGGACGATGATCTACCCCTCGTGTCTTCAACCTTCATAGCATCAGTAGATGCTCTCTCCTCCCCCGAAGCTGATAATGAACAGTCAGTCACATCGGCTGACCAAGAACCTCCGGTATCAGAGGTGGGGATATATACAGCCACTAGTACACTTTCTTCAAGTGAGATGGCTGCATTCTTTGCCTCAAATGCCACGAATAAACAACTTTCGAATTCCACTGTGGTGGAAAACGAGAATTCTGATACAGAGAGCGAAACATCTTCGCTCCTCTCAAGGATTCTCAAAAGACCAGCAATAATTGCCACTGCCCAGGACTGGGCAGCCCCCAAACAGTCCAAAAAGGCCAAGGAGATTGTTAGGCCGCCTGCTGCTGAGTGCAGAGCACCAAGGATAACCAAGGCAAAGAGAGAGGAGACCACCACCTCTACCTCCTCTGATGGACAAGGTTCTCAAGTAGAGTGTGCAAAGTGCAGCAAGCTGTGGCCATGTAGGGACCACAAATCCCACC
>JBBPQW010000989.1:0-11105 GCA_038092695.1 Boletus rubropictus | reverse complement strand
AGCATATCAACAAGTATGTGATAGAGTTCAACTGTATTGCTTTGCAGGTCTGAGGCTACAGAGAAGGTGCCCTCTGGCACCACTCCTATAATGGCCTCCCTGACCACATCAAAAATGAGATCTCTCATGTTGAAAAACTGCCTACCCTCTCCAAACTCTGTAATCTTGCCCAGGTGATTGATGTGCACTATTGGAAGTGCAAGTCAGAGATAAGTTGCCAGGCAAAACCCTCTTCCAACCCATCAACCTCCAAATCTGCCAACAAGTTGTCAACCTCTGGAAACCACAACTCTAGTGGATCCAACCCCTCCAAGAATTTCAAGGAGTTCAAAGAAAAATCTGCCATCTCTGCTGTCCTAAAGCCCAACCTCTCCTTTAAATTAGAAAAAGATGGCAAGCTCACCACCGCCAAGAGAAAATGCCACTTCAACCTGAAGCTGTGCATGTTCTGTGACTATGAAGGGCATATGGCCAAGGACTGCCTGAAGTCCACCTCCAAGGCCTTTAAAGGTTGAGCAGTGACAGCTGCAACTCCAGAAGCCAAACTGAATACCTTTTCAAAGGCAAAAAAATAGTGTGCAACCTCCAAGACTCCATATGGTCTGGAGGTTGCATTGACCCCACTCATGCACCTAAGGAGATTTGTCTCAACACATTTGCTCTTTCTGACCCTCACTTTCTTATTCCTTCCATCAGTATCTTGCATTACAACAGCACTCCTTTCTCCACACTAGTAGACTCCAAATCTTCCAATTGTTTCATAGATATGATCTTTGTCAATAAAAACAATCTTTCAACCTATTTCATGCCTCCACTCCAACTCTGACTCTTTGACAGAACATCCAACTCCATAATTACTCAAGCCATCAACCTCTCCATCCATTTCAAAACTGGCAACATCACTCTAACAACAGTATGTTAAAGAGCTGGATCAGGCAGCTGGAGTCCAATGTCAGAGACTAATGATTAATGTAGCTAAAAGCACACATACCTGGAATCCAATGTCAGAGACTAAGGAGTCCTGACATGGAGCTTGCAGGTTCTACTCTAAGTGTGCACTACAACAATAAACAATAATAAGAAATGCCACAATGTGACTTACAAGTGAGTTACAGGTGAAACCGAGCACAAGTGGCCAGTATGCGATCACCAGTGGTCAGTAGTGACCAGTGAATGGTCAAACTGTGATCAGTACTCTAACCAGCAGTGAGATGAACAATTACAATATCTAACAACCTGTGTCAAACTTATTTAGGATCACCATCTGAAAGTCCAGGGACATGCCCTGGACTATAAAAGGCTTGTCCTAGGTTTTGAAATACACTTTCAACTTTCAACCTGTTTTCATCTCTCCTATTGCTCTCTGGAAGGGATCCCTAGTTGTCCTTGGGTTCACCTAGCCATCAGGTCTATCTCTGGCAGTCCACAGCCTCCCTTGGGCAAGTCTATACTCATACCCTATAGCTCTCCAGATCTCCTAGTCCAGATTGCTGTTTTATAACTGGAGCCCACCGTGAGAGGGGTTTAATGGGACTTGCTATCTGTGACATCTCACGGCATAGGTCTTCCTTTCATCAATTGGCATCTTTATATTTATTTTCTGGACCATTTGCAAAGGTCCCCTTCATCCCTGACTGTCCATTTGTTTTTTCTGCCATTTCATTTTTGATATTTCATCATTGTCACTTATTGGAATGCTTGCTTATTACCACCTGACTTCATACCCACCTGTTGGGTATTGCCATTACCATCTTATGTCATTCCAATCAGCACTCAAATATCAAACCTTCCATATCTGTCTATAGCTGCTTTTACTAGTCTAGCTTACCTTGTTACCCATCAGCCAAGCCAAGATTACTGCTGTTACCCATCAGCTGAGCACAGATTACCACTGTCATGTCCATCCCAATTTGCTGACCACTTTACAACACCCCATATGCCCCTCATTTCAATGCCCAGACACCTACTCAGCTATCCAAATTCCTAGCAGATGTCAACATGCTTGCCAATGCACTTAGTTATGACATCACAAAGAAAATTAAGCTTGCCATATACTATGCTGACCTTGATGATGCCAAACTCTGGGAGTTTCTCCCAAAAGCTCTTAATCTGGTTCCAGACTGGAATACTTTCACCACTGCTGTTAAGAAGTACTATCTGGGATATGAAGGTACCACCTGGTATAGCTGCACTGACCTTCTTTGCCTTGTAGAAGAATATAGATTGCCATGAATGATCTTAATGATCTTGGCAAGTACTACTGGCAATTCCTCAAAATCTCAAAATCACTTGTAACTGCCTGCCATCTATCTGATCTCAACAGTAACTACCTTTTCCCTACCAGTCTCCCACCAGACATCAAAGTTCGAGTCTGCCATCACCTCTTGATTGTCAAACTAGACATCCATCCCAATAACATCTACCTGCTAGTGGACACCATGGACATGGCAAGGTTTATTTTAACTAGATCCTATGCTTATGCCCCAGAATCATCCACTTTATTTTTGTCACTGGTCATCTAGTCCATATAGCCACCTGCCACTGCACTGGCTCCCTTGTCATACTTGGATACAGCAATGAGCCTGCCTATTCCATCACTGTCCATTTGTGTACTGTCCATCCTATCACCAATCATCATTCCCATATCAATCACATTTCAATCTGGCACATGTCCATTGCAACTGGCTTGGACTCCACCATATGGAATCCATATGCATTGCTTATCAGGCACCAGATGTATCACAGAATGCATTGGCCACATGCTCACTAGCCAGACTGTCATGTAGACTGCAACTACTGCCACTCAGACCTGGATACTGCTCATGAAAGCATAGCCATCACTGTATGTAGATCTGATGCCACAGCTGCCACCACCTTCACCATGTTCACCCCTGACCATGCTTACCATATTTGTTCCCAAAAGGGATGCAATCCTTGATATTGACCTGTTCATATTCAAGGAGGGCTGCATTATGTTGGACTATGCTATGCTTATATCACTGCTACAGGTATCAGTATTCATGAAAACAATACTACCTTTATTTTTGTGTACTACAAACTTGTCTCGTCCCATAGTTCATCAATCTGACAATGCTGCTGATCAGATTGACCAATCCAGCCATACAATCATCACACTGACCACCCACTTGACCACACAGACTACCAGTCTGAATATGTCAGCCCCCAATCCAGTGTTTCTAATTCAATTACTGCTGCCATCACCATCAAAGCTCCCACTGCTATCATGGACCCTATTAGTCCAAGTGCAACCTATACCATTGCCACTATTGTCCCCTTGGGTCCTGTTGACCAATCTGCACAATCTACTACTGCCCCTACCATCTCCATGGATCCTGTTGACCCATCTGTACCACTGTCCACTACTGCTACCATTTCCACAGGCCCCATTGGCCTATCTGTATTACTTATTACTGAATCCACCCCCATTGTTGTTACAAACCCTGTTGGTCCTACCAGTTTCCTCCCCAGGATTCTCCAATTTGATGTCTCACACCCACTGTTTGGTTTTCTTTTTCTTATCTCTATTCCACAATTTGTTTTTTGAGCCATCTATGACCTATTCTGTCTAAAACCACTGATCCATCTGCCCAATCTACTGACCTCTCTTTCATCACAGATAGTAAACTCCCTTATATGCAAGTTAGATGACTGAAAGGTCATCTGCAGCAGCACCCTGGGGGGAGGCTCTCAGCTTTTTATCTTGCTTCAATCCTATTCCATTTTTGTACTCAATTTTCACATTTTTAGTGTTTTTGCCATTAGTACATATCATTTGCTGAACATATCATATGATGCCATTTTATCCTGGTATTTGACCAGTGACCTCTGTTTTACCCCAGGATTCAACTGACACATCTCACTTTCACTGCTATATTGCCTATTAGGCATTTTATTCCATCTATCCATTGATGTTTTATACTCATGCCCACTGCCAGGTGAGACTTATCTGAATCACTTGGAAACCAATAAGAACCAAAAGTAAAAGTCTATATATGATGGGTGGTTAGAACACTCCATGTAAAGTGTTCTAACCATCCATCATATATAGACTTTTACTTTGACCATGTACCCACATACTGTACCCCTTATCTAGACAATATTCATTCTTGCACCAGTTCCATCTGGTACTCTTGGTCCCAATGAAGGTATAGACAACAAAAGCTGGATGACAAAGACAAGTCAGGTCAGAAGCCCATATCTCTCAGTTTCTTCTTGTTTCTATTCTTTTTATATCTTTTCATCCTCATTTTTGTTGTGTTTACTATTTTCTCATAATATATACACAGCTAGGTCCCAACATGAGTGAGGACACAAACACAGACACAGACTTGGATGCAGCCATTGCCTCAAATTATTACCACATATTATTGCATTCAGATACAGACACTTTTGTGCACTTACCATGCATATCACCACACTTGGACACAACTGCTTTTGTGCACTTATTGCCCATATCACTGCACTCAGGCACAGCCACTTTTGTGCACACACTGCTGATATCTGTTATGAACCCTTATTTCTTCACCTAACTTTTCACTTTCGACTTCTCTTTTCAAAATCACGTGACCAGTGCACATGATCGTGGGAGCATGCACATGACCCAGGTCTAGATCGCTCTAGACTATGACATCATGCCTTATGGTTTACACGCCTATTTAATCTCCGTTAACTTCTCTTCCATTCTACACTGCCTCCGTGAGAACACTATGTACTTGTATAGTAATTAGTCACACGCACTGCTTGGTCTGTGCGCACTCTTGTATAATATATAAAGGCTCGTGCTCATCGCTGGCATCCCCAGCTTTGACCACTTGTCATTAGGGTTAAAACCTTCTGATTGGTGTGCTTCAGCTCTTTCTTGTTCCTTTCTCCTCTTCTCTATCCTCGCCAGTAGCTGGTGTACGCTGCAACGGGCTCGGCTAGTGGTGTGTTCACAAGAGCATAACACTTGGTCAAAGCTTGATACACTACCCAGGTCCCAGGATCAAGGGAACGAGAGCTGATATCCACTTGACGGGTATATGAGTGTCACCTCATGAACAGGACTTTTCGCTGCCCAGAGAATAGGGCCTCATACTGGGAGTTTCCAGTTTGCGTTTCGTTGTCCCCTGATGCCTTTAGGGGAGCCCCTAGGAAGGGCATGTTTTTGTATTGCTAGCCAGAAACTTCGAAGTCACCCCTTTGAGTTGATAGCCACGCCAGGGTCGTGCCTGGTTTGCGAAGGGCGACTAGTAATCTCTCACAGAAGTTGCTAGGCTGAGCCTATATCATTGTGTTAGTCCCCTGTGACCAGGGAGGTAGAGCGTCATTAAATAGCTCTAAAATAGTTTTATGTATAGTACTTCTTTGGTACACAGATTGCCGAAGAAGACTTGTTACCCCTCGTTTCGACGCAAACATTATTACCTGCGTTCGAAAAAATATTTTTTACACTCCTTCGTTTGCCAAATCCCCAGAGCACACTTGGAAGATAGTGCGCAGTAAGGACTAGGATCTGAAGTGGAGCCGGCCAAAGAAACCCTAGAAGATTCCTTTTCCTGACTAAGACTTTCCCCCAACTCTCCAACCCACACCAAGATGGCCTCAGAGGCCGAAGATCTTAAGCAGCTACTCGCTGCTTTCTTGCAAGAATGAAAGAGGGAAAGTGCCTCTATTACAAAAAAGATTGCCAACCCAGGAGATTGGGAAGGCGAGCGGTCCAAGTTTAGAAACTGGATCGCTAATGTAAAGGTCTGGGTCTCGCTTCAGAAGTGGGACTCAGATAAATTGAGGACTGTGGCGGTCCTCTCCTGGATGAAGGGAAAAGCCGCTGCGTATGCTAGACTCCGGCTTGAGGAGTACTGTGGTGATGAAGAAGAACTCACCACGCAAGGAGAACGTCACGGAGACAACGCCTGGCTAGACTGGCACTTTTTTCAGAGCGACATAAGAGAACACTTTCAGATAGATGTTCTCGCCCACGAGAGTTTGAGGACTCTACAAAACCTCAAGCAGAATAACGTTGCAGTCAACGCGTTTCTGCAAAGGTTTGACGTTTTGTCGAGAGAGGCCAACATGGAAGAGAACCATGCAATAAATCTCTTGAAGATGGGAGTGGACCCCCGCATCTATTTACAGGTCCATATGAATGCTCCAGCTGAAGAAGAAAGGCTGCAGAGCTTGATAGCCACCTACAGGAGAGTAGGACGAGCTTTCGAAAGTGCCGCAATAAAATGCGGTATGAATTTCGGCCATGGCGGCCAACAGCCACAACAAGGAAGGTTCCGGCAACCTTGGATTGCTGGACCCCAGGAACAGCCCCCCCGGTTTACTCAAACAGGTACTCAACCGGGCAGAGGAGCCCCTATGTCTGTCGACGTGGTTAAGACCACTCCAGACACTAGGACATGTTACGGCTGTGGGAAGCCGGGACACATCAAGTGGGACTGCCCCCTTAATCCCAACCAGAGGCCGCAACCTCCACAAGGACAAGCCCGACCCAAGGCTCAAAACAGGGCTATTGGCACATGGGTCCTCAATGAGGATACAGGAACCTATGAGCAGGTATGGGAGTTGCAGTCTCCCGAAGTAAAAGCTGCGCAAGTACAGGTGTCGCCTAGCACCTCCTCAAAACAGGCATATATGGGAGACGAGGCTCGGGCCTATTGGCTCAACGTTTTTATGGCTGAGGCAAAAGCTAAGGCAGCCGAGTCTTTAAAAGGAAACAGTTTCTGAACAGTAGGGTGTTCAGTGGACAAGGACCTAATACTAAAAAAGGAGAAAAAAGCAGAAAAGAACAAAAAGAAAAAATAGTTTATGATTGGCTTCTGGGCTATGATAGTCAGCTCAGAAATATTTATCAAGTACTATCACATGTAAATTCGGACTGTAGTTCTTCTGCAATGAGTTGTACTAGTACCCCTAGTAACAGTATTGGTGTACGCTCTAAAGCGACCAGGAAGTCTCTAAGGACGAGTAAAAGCTCAACCGGGACACCCTTGGGAAAGGCTTCTGCGTGTGGTCTCACGAGCGAAAGCTCTGTAGGCCAGCCAGAGAAGGATACTCCTTCCGGGGAAACCCAGCCTCCCTTGGCAAGAATGGAAGAGCCGGCGACAGGGCTACTCCAGGAGATGGAAACTGAAGAGCTGACACCATGCTGCGAAGAGGACTTTCCCATATGTACCATTAGTTCAGCACTTATGTATTTAATATCAGGTGGTTCAAAGTCCGAAAGGGGGTCTCCATCACGGAGCTTGGTGCTGGACTCAAATAATAGCGTGCTTAATTCCCTGTTAGACTATACTTTCTCTTCATCATTATTTACTAACAAAATCCCTACAGAAAGAAGTTCGTTGATGTGTGCAGGGGATTTCTCTCCCCTTGTAGCCATCACTTACCAGAGTAAAGAACAATGGAGGACAAGGACTCTACGAGCCTTGTTAGACTCTGGGGCGGTGAACACGTTCATCGACAAAAAATATTGCGATAGTCATGATATTAAATTAATACCTCTGGAAAGACCTGTGACTGTTTTCAACGCTGACGGCTCTCAAGGAGCAGTGGGCAAGATACAGCACAAAGTAAAACTATTTATTTCAATTCACAGACATTACGAAGCGATAGAAGCATTCATGATCTCTTTAGGGTCACATGCTATGATGATTGGGTATGATTGGCTCAGTCGCCACAACCCTATGATAGATTGGGTCAAGAAGATCATCTCTTTTGGATGATGCACAGAACAGTGCCATATTATTAAAAGCGCTGTTGAATAGCAATTTGTAGATATACGTAGTATAGAACCAGAAGTCACAGGAAAGGTACCAAAGGCATATCACGACTTCCTAGATAGGTTCTCGGAAGAAGAATCGGCTCGGATGCCGATAAGGAAACCCTGGGATCACGCAATCGATCTAAAACCCGACTTTGTTCCAAAGAAGGGTAGGGTTATTCCGATGTTGGATACAGAGAACAAGAAAATCTGTAACTTTATTGATAAAGAGTTGAAAAAAGGGTACATTAGACCAAATAAGTCACCCCAAACGGTGCCGGTCTTCTTTATCCCAAAAAAAGATGGAAAAAAGAGGCTTGTCATGGACTATAGATATTTAAACAATGGAACGGTTAAAAACGCCTATCCATTACCCCTTATCTCGCAGTTGATTGATTGGCTTAAAGGTGCCGACATCTTCACAGTGATGGATCTTAGATGGGGATTTAATAATATTTGAATCAAAGAAGGCGATGAATGGAAAGCAGCGTTTGTAACGCCCATCGGAGCTTATGAACCAACCGTCATGTATTTTGGTCTCACGAACTCACCCCCTACTTTCCAGGGAATGATGAACGACATCTTCAATGACATGTATGCTTTCGTAATTATCTATATGGACAATATTATGGTCTTCTCCAAGGGTAAAACCAAGGAGCAACACGAAGACCTGGTTAAAGAAGTTCTCTTGCGTTTATGCGAGAATGATTTATTTGTCAAACCAGAAAAATGCGTTTTCTCTGCTGACAAAGTAGACTTTCTAGGAATGGTAGTGTCCAAGGATGGTGTCCAAATGCAGGGCAAGAAAACGGCCGCTATCGAAGATTGGCCGGAACCAACACGCTTGAAACAGGTACAAGCATTTCTAGGGCTATGTAATTATTATAGGAAGTTTATCGAGGGCTTTGCCGATATCGCCCACCCTCTGAACAATTTGACAAAAAAGGACACCCCTTCCAATGGGGAATAGAAGAAAAAGCAGCCTTTAGGGCTTTAAAAAAGAAGTTTATGGAAGCCCCGCTCCTCGCTTATCCAAATAGCTCGAGAAGAATGCGGGTAGAAACCGATGCATCGGACATTGCCACTGGTGGAGTATTATGGCAAGAATGTCTGGATATGGTATGGAGGCCTTGTGCCTTCCTTTCTCATTCTTTTAACTCCGCTGAGCGGAACTATCCCATTTATGATAAGGAACTCTTAGCAGTAATCCGCGCCTTAGAAGAATGGCGCCATTATTTAATAGGACGTACGGAATTCGAGATCTGGACAGATCACAAGAACCTCAAATATTGGAAGAAGCTGCAAACGCTATCCGGGAGACAAGTGAGATGGCACGCTTTCCTCCAAGAGTTCAACTACGTCTTTATCTATAAGCCCAGATCACAGAATTGGGCTGACACTTTGTCTCGATGACCAGATCACGGAGACGCGGTCCTAGATCTCAACAAGGACGTCATTGTATTACCGGAAAAATTATTTGTTAAAAATGTTTCTCTTTCTTCTTCATTTCAAGAAAAACTTAAAAAAGAATCAGAAAAAATAAAAGACATTTTTATACCAGGATATTCATACAATAACTATTCTTCATTATTTATCAAAGATAACGAGCAAAAGATCTTTGTACCTGAGGAGCTCCGCATCGAACTTTTAGGAATTTGCCACGATGAACCTTTATCAGGTCACGCTGGACAATACCATACTTATCAGCAGGTTGCCAAGTTCTTTTCTTGGCCTGCTATGAAAAAAGATATTATTAAATATGTAGAACACTGCCATGGGTGCACCCTCACGAAGGGTAAGCAAAAAGCACCGGCAGGAAAAGTATTACCTCTCCCAATAGCCAAAAGGCCATGGGAAGATATTTCAATAGACTTTGTTACCGGACTTCCTCTCTCCAACGGCTTTAATGCCGTTTATACTATAGTAGATCGTTTCTCTAAGGAAGTTGTCTATGTGCCGTGCACAAAAAACACTTCCTCTATGGACTTAGCTAAGATATTTCGGGATAATGTTTGGTGTATCCATGGCCTCCCCTCGACAGTCATATCGGACCATGGACCCCAGTTTATCTCCGAGTTTACATCGGATCTGTGCAAACTACTTGGGATTTCACAGAAGATTTCCACAGCCTATCACCCGCAGATGGACGGGCAAACCGAGCGGTTGAATTGCAAAATGGAGCAGTACTTACGTACTTACATGTCGAAGAAGCAGGAGCTCTGGAGCGAGTGGATCAAGCTAGCGCAGTTCCACCATAATTCCTCACTCACGACCGCCACTGGTTTTACTCCTTTTGCCGTTACTCGTAATTATCACCCTCGGCTTGACTTTGAAGGATCTTCTTCATCCCTCGCAGGACACTTTCACCAGCAAGCTGGTATTGCACATCACAACATTAGAACATCGCTTGAGCATGCTCACGACCGGATGATATTGCAGTCAGACAATAGACGGTCTAATGCACCCACTTATAAGTTAAATGATAAAGTTTGGCTGTCTACAGAAAACTTGAAGTTGCCATACACCATGCACAAACTTACCCAGAAATGGATCGGACCATATTCTATTACTTGAGTACTTCCCAACGCAATCGAATTGCATCTTCCTTCTTCCATTCAAATTCACCCGGTTGTGAATATTTCTCGAGTTAAACCCTATTGTGACACATTACCAGGGCAACCTGTCTCTCGCCCAGATGCGATCGAGGTGTCTGATGAGGGTCACGAGGAATACGAAGTGGAATCAGTTGTTTCTTCTAGGATGAACAAATGGAAGCTCGAATATTTGGTCCATTGGCACAGTTACGATGAAGCAGATCGAACATGGGAACCGGCAGATAACTTGGTAAACGCACAGGATGCAGTTCAGCAGTACCACCATGCCCACCCATCCGCCCCTCAACCTCTTCGTGGACTGTTGACGGCTGAATTCACATCGCTATTTAATATCTTTGGCCCTGAAGTGGGTACTGGTTTCATGGCGACTCATCTGGAATACGAGTCTTCAGGGGGGGGTAGTGTTATGAACCCTTATTTCTTCACCTAACTTTTCACTTTCAACTTCTCTTTTCAAAATCACGTGACCAGTGCATGTGATCGTGGGAGCATGCACATGACCCAGGTCTAGATCGCTCTAGACTATGACATCATGCCTCATGGTTTACACGCCTATTTAATCTCCGTTAACTTCTCTTCCATTCTACACTGCCTCCATGAGAACACTATGTACTTGTATAGTAATTAGTCACACGCACTGCTTGGTCTGTGCGCACTCTTGTATAATATATAAAGGCTCGTGCTCATCGCTGGCATCCCCAGCTTTGACCACTTGTCAT